>CM031237.1:426522847-426587043 GCA_018340775.1 Taxus wallichiana var. yunnanensis
AAAGTAAAGACATGGTGTTAAGAAGTTGTTTGGTGAAGGATATGATCCTTTTGGCTTATGTTATGAATTATTTGATTGTTCCAAGATAATTAATGATCATGGATGATTTTTATGCTATATTACACATTTTTGATGAATTTTATAGCTTTACTAATCATGGTTTTTGTGTTAGTGGATTTTACTCATCCTAGTGATAGGGTTTTGAGCTTGTTTGATGCAAGTTTGATGGTTTTGGGAATGTGCGACCTATATGGGTCAATGTGAATGTTGTAATGAATTTATTGGGATTTTTTAAGTTTTTTTGGTCAAAATTATGATGAATTACTGACCTCCCTTAGGTTAGAAAGAAGAAAATCATATTTAAGTAGTATTTTGAGTTTATTTTTGAACTAGTTATGTGTGGGGAAAAGTGTGGCCCAAAAGAGAGTGTAATAGGATGAAGACGTGTTTTACGAGATAAATAAGTGTGTTATACATTTAAGAATTTTATAAGACATGTGTGCAAGGATTTGAGACCAAGACAAGTCCATGAAAGAATTAAAGAGAGCAAGTTGAAGAAGGTGTGCTTGAATGAGGATTTGAAGGAATTTGGAGATGAATTTTGGGATCATAATCATATGTGGTATAAACATATTTATAGTTTTCATACTTATGAAAAATCACTTATGATGATTCATATTCATAGGAGTCTTCTCACATTGTGAGTAATATCAACAAGGTTTTAGGGGTTGATGCTCCTAATGGGGTTTGTGCCTCACTACAAATATCTCTTGTGATGTGTTATATTCACTTGATTCTTTGTTGTGTGTAATATCAGAAAAAATTAGTGGGTTTTCTTCCCCTTGATGGTTTCCCACTTACATCTTGTGTCTATGTTTTCTCTCTCATGTTTCATGTTCATTTGAATGTATGATGCATACTTAATAAGCTAATGTGGAATTTATATGGTTGAATGGATGTTTGATGGATGTTGTAACAATGGTAAATGAAGTGAAAATATTGTAGGACTTATTCACCCCCTCTTAGTCCATTATGCTTCCAATAATTGGTATCATAGCAGGTCCTTATGAAGCAAGTCTAATAGCTTGAAGGAGATCCTCTTGAAGCACAAGTATGACACATTGTTTGCTCAAGTTGGAACGAATCCATTAGTCAAGATGAGAGCATGTTTGAAAACCTTAGGGTTTAATATTTGGAAATATGTTCTTGGTTTTTGTACTCCTTTTCTAAATCCAAATCATGAGAAGTTTCATGAAGGAGAAAAAGTAATCTTGTGTGTCACTTTTGAAGTAGGTTGTACTAATGACGAGGATGAAAAACTAGAAATTTATGATAAAAATCCCTTGAAGTTGATCCTAATGATTGTTACCTAAAATAATATGGTGAAGTTTCTAATGATGACCAAGAATAAGGTATTAAGTATACTCTAGAGGTTTGAAGCTTTACAAGAAGAGAAAGAGGGTTATGATGATATCCAAGAGAGTCTTGAAGAAGGGTAGATAAGACATGGAGAGAAAATTAGTTTGATTGAGTTTATATTTTTATAGGCACTATAACTCTTGTAGGGTTTGATTCTAAGAAGATATTTACATTCTCAATTGAGGAACTAGTAAATGATCTATCATCAAGGAAGAAGAAAAAGAGGCTTTCATTCAAGGTATAAGATTTCATTTTATTGAATATTCCTTCTTGTTTGATCCTTGTAGTCATATGACTGAATACAAATAAATAAAGTGGAAAAGAAGGTGAAATCATTGGCTCGTTGAATGCATGAAAATGTTGCTATAGTCATAATAATGATGATACAAGTTGTTCACATGATTTTGTACCACAAGTTTTATATCAAAAGGTGGATATTTACTATGCTTTGCTAGATCAAGAGGGTTGATCTTCTGATATTTTTCCATCATGAAGAGAAAGGAGGCATAGAAGATTGATTATCTCCAAAATAGAATATGAAGGTCACTAATTTGTTATTTTATCTAATAAAGTCGTATTTTTAATTCATGTTCCATGTCATAGATTATTTATATAATAAAAGTGTTGTTTGTATGTTTTTATAGATAAAGTTTGGAAAAGGCTCCAAGGGCCATATACAAAGAGATATTACAATGATAGCTCATAGCCAACAAAAACATCTATAAAAAACTAGCCAAAATAGGAAACCAAATTGAGTCAAAAAGGGTTTGACTCACCCAAAGTAGAAACATGACCATACAAAATCAAACCCAAACTAGAAAAAAGACCTAACTAGACCAAGGGATCGAACAAAACCATAAGAACTGGTCAGTGAAAAGTCCACAAAAAAATCCTCAAGTAATTTTGGCTCATGTCCTCGAGCTCGAACCCGTAACCATATCTTGACTAGCAGAGTCAAACTCCTCATTAGAACTGCTAATATCCAACATCCTTTTCTTCCCCTTCTCAACCACAACCATCTCTTGAAGTGCATCAACCCTTTTACTGAGCATCATCAACTCTGCACCTAAATGTTGAGCTCCTCTAATTAAACTCTTGTTCTCAACTTTCACCCAAGTAACCACATCCTCAAGAGCTTCAATTTTACTGGAAAGAAAATTTATCAAGGTATTTCCCTCATTCAACCCCTCTAAAGTGTTTGTCTCCATAATCTTCCCAGTATAAAAATTGAAGATCTCGCTACCACATCCATTTCTTTCTTATCCTTCTCCTTCAAAACATTAAGCCTACGCCTGTTAGCCAAATTCAAGTGTTCTTCCCAATCTTCACCATACCTAATCCCAACACTTTTAGTTTCAAGTATCGGAGTGCCAACTTTGAACAAAAAGGATTAATCCTTGATGCAAAGGAACCTCCGACCTCTTAGCTTTGAAATCAATCATTGAACTCAAGTTATCCAAAATTCACCCCCAGTGGTCAATTTTGATAACATGCATTAAATTCTTCAAGTCCCGGAAAATAGATTGATTCACGGCAAAAATCATGTTTCTAGGGTCCCCTCGCATTTTTTCTAACTCCCCCAAGGAGAAAAGAGAAAGTTCTAGAAAAAGGTGAAAAAGTTGTAAAAACAAGCTTGGGCTAGAAAAATCATGAAAATTGGCTAAGTCCTGGTCTAGGCAACTGAACAGTTGGGACATCGGGGCGCGAATCGGCCGTGAAAAGCCTCCAAGCATCACAAGCAAAGACTAGGATAGTTGGGACATGGGGACGCGTGGACGCGAAAAGGTGAACCGGCCAAGGTAAGAGCAAAATCAACTAATCATTGAGTGGAACAGTCTGGGACATTTGGGCCGTGAGGACGCGAAGGACGTAAACCACCCGGATCAGCCAGCGCAGAGAACTTTCATCCGGGACAGTTGGGACAAAGGGACGCGGAAGGTGTGGATAAATGAGGAGCCGAGAGCCAATCAATTAACGCCACGTGTCATCGGCCAAAAGAGGGACAGAGAAGCCCGAATCGGGTGGATTGGAAGTTTTTGTCCCAAATAGTTTGGGACATCCAGACAAAAGGACGTGGTGGACGTGAAAAGCCGGCAGGCCCAAGGACGAATCAGATAATGCCACGTGTCACAAGGGAAAGTGTCCAAAATTTCTAAGGGCAAGGTTCAAGCGTTGGCCTCGAACCAATAAAAGAGGACACATGTCCTAAGGAGAAGGGGAGTGTGGAGTTCGGGAGGAATTAGAAAATTTGGCAAAAGTTTTGGCCAAAAACTAAAAGGTGAGGGACGACCCTGCACCCCTGTCCTCCAACCAGATCACGCCACGTGTCCCAAGTGGTGGGGGCGCGGGGAAAGTGGAAAATTTTCCAAAAAATTAAAAAAGGGTCAAATTTCAAGGGAAAACCTGTAGGTAAGGAAAGGGGAGATAATTTCTTATCCAATCGAGCACCGCCACGTGTCGCCTAGGTGGCGGAGCGGGGAAAAAATTTCAAAACCCATTTTTGCTCTGCTTTTGTGCCCTAAATCTTCAGATCGCCATATCTTTCGATCCAGAGCTCGGATTTGCATGTTATTTATATCATTGGAAAGCATATGAAATTCTCTACATGATTTCGTGGGTTGATCTTGAATTTTGGTTCAATTTAGAGAGAGAAAGTTAAGAAACAGCTCGACGCATGTTCATGGCCGAGTGACATTTCAAATGACCAAATTTAATGCAGAATGGGTCGCATTCTCCTCCATTTCGGTAAAAAATGATAGGGTATGGGTTTGTAAGGTCCCCCATGCTGTTTTAATGCATTTTCAGTCAATGAGGAATGGGTTCCCACGTTTTGTATGTTTTCTCTCTCCTGGGCTCGACCCATGCAATGTAAAAGCCAGTTTTGGCTCATTTCTAAAGGGGGAACATTTTTTGGGCATAGCAATCTTCTTCTTTCACCTCCAGCAAGTGATTGATGCAAGAATCAGACCTCTTCAAAGATTGTAATAGTTTTTACCTCTCTAAGGTTGTAATGCAGTGGTTTTGACATTGGAAATGATAATGCAAGCTTTGTGAATGGGTTTCAATCCTTTGTTTGTATTATTTGCTTCATTTCAGATCCTAAATTATATCTTATCAGCCTGTGTATGTTTTATGCTGCAATCTTTGGTTTGTGTCTATTTACATGACAAAAATATTCACCACTCCTTTTTGGTGCATCACCATCTTTAGTTAGTTTCAATTTTTGCACTTCTATCCCTGTCTCCTTGCAATTTAGAGTAGGATTAAGATCTGAACCTCTGTAGTTGTGCAAGCATTAGATCTAATCAGAGGAGTTTGAGGAACCAGCCTCTAATCTGGAGATTCCTCTCTCAGTTTCACAAGTCCCACACTTGGAGAGAGGTTTCCATGTTGTGCAATCACACTGGATGCTAGAGTGATCAACCTAGAAGCCTGATCTACATCCAGGGGTGCTGTGACATTGCAACAACAGTTTTGCACGCCCTGGTGGGATTCACTAGAGGTATCACTTTATCTACTAAGAAAAGTTGATGTGCATCTCGCTTTAATTTTCTTGCTTGAAAAGAGCTATTATTTGCATATCCTGCAAATCCAAGGGAAGAATCAACTGGTTTCAGTAGTACAGGCCTGAAAACTCATGAGAAGAATCACCACAAGGTCAAGAGTTGGAGAAGAAGAAATGTTGTTTGAATACTTGCAATTATCTCTAAGAAGAAGGCAAAGAGGAAGAAGGATTCAAAGGTCTCCATCTCCACCAAACAGAACTCTCTCAACTCCTCCACCTGGTAGGCCTTTCATTCAATCAACAAGGGTTTTAAGAACAATTAGAATGGCACACGTAACAACCCCTACGTCCAACTTCACAGCAAAGCAGCCCACTTGCCCTCAATGCACAACATCCAATTCCTATTGCAGCCTTGAAGAACATTCCTACTTCACCGGAGAAAATCGACTACCTCCAGTGATCATGTTAAAGATATTGCTAACCTTTGTGCAATCCATGAAATCAATGAGATGCAAGTGGTCGTTAAATTAATGGCATCTTCATTTAAGGGTAAAGCATTGCAATGGTTTAGAAGCCTTGGAGCTGGTTCTATCACAAATTGGAATCAGCTGTGTATAGCACTTCATGAGTAATTTGGAGAGAAGGGAGACAACTTGTCTCTTTTGGAGCAGCTGACAACCATCAAGAGAGCTCCCAATGAGCAGCTGACCGATTTCAACTTCAGATTTCAAAGGACTTGGGAGAGAATTCCAGTGGCAGTCAGGCCAACAGTAGAAGGTGCTTTTCTTTACTATCTCAAAGCTCTAAATTCTGATATTTCTATGTTAATTCAGTCCATGGGAGGCATAACTATCCCTATGGCTTATAGCATTGCCATTAGGGCTGAAAATTGTTTGATCCAAGCTGGCAAACTTGCCCCTAGACCTCCCATGCCACTCGTTTCCAAATTTATAGAGTCCAAACACCAATCAAGCACCTAGTTTGGCTCCTTCTCCCACTCCTAGAAATCGAGTTCAAATGAAGCTTCCACTTCATCTCCAAGTGCCCCAAATGAGCTTCAAGAAGTCATGAAATAATTGCAAAACATAAGCAATGAGTTGGTTACTCTCAAGAGGCAACAAGCCCAAGGTTTTAGACCTTCTTATCAACCCCAAGCCCACTTAATAGGCAGCAATACCAACCACAAAGGCCACCTAATCCAGCTGCAAATATGAATCAAACAAGGCCTCCCGCCAATAGACCATTTCAGCCCTATAATCCAAATGTCATATCTCGCCTAAGGCTTTGGTACCAACATAAAACAACATTGCTTAGGAGTATGACTGGTGTTTTCCATGCAATGAGCCTCATAATCAATCCATGTTCTTCAATGGTGCTTTGAATCAAGCACTAATGGTAATAACTGCATTGGTGTGGAGGGTGAGGGCAGCCAAGGAAACAACCAACAACAAGAAACATTCCAACAGCAATCAGCCCCAAATGACACCACATTGGTAAACCGCAAGGTAAGATTTCGTGGCATGAACCAAGCAAGCCAAGGTGTTGTAGCCAACACAAGGTCAAAAAGGAGGAATTTGGGTGAAGAACAGCCATTAGCCCCAACCAATCCACAACCTTCCATGGCTCCACAAACGATTGGCAAGCAAAATCCAATTTCAAATGCACAAGGGCAGCCAAGAACAGCTCCTAGACCAACTCAAATACTAGTTGTTGCTGCCCACATGCAAGGAGTGAATGTGTAAACCAAGGGACAACAAAGAGATCCTTCATCACCGTTCAATATCATTGATCAGATGAAGAAGACAAACATCAATATATCAATGTGGGAATCCCTGTCTATCACAGGCCAAAGAGATCTGCTGCAAGCTGCCATGAAGGACTGGCCCACTTTGAATCAACAAGTTCGGATGCAAGACAAAGTGCTCACAAATGCTGCCCACCTAAGGAAATCATGGAGGACAAAGAAGGTAAAATGTTAAAGCCCCCTCCTTTCTATGTTTCATTAATCATTGGAAATCAGCTAGTGCACAATTGCATGATAGACTCCGAGGCAAGTAACTTAGTAATGCCTAGGCAAATAGCTGATCATCTAGGGCTCCAAAGATGAAACCATATCCAAAGGGGTAGTGCATTGGATGGGAAAACAAGAATAACAACAATTGGGGTGATTAGAAACTTGAGTCTTACCTTGCATGCATGTCCAAATGTTGTTGTTTTACAAGATGTATCAAATTCCATAGACCTTCCACCACTCTTTGCCCTATGCTTGTCAAGGGACTTCATAGCCAAGATTGGGGATATTTGTCTCGCTGATTGGTCACACATGCTTTGTTCGTAATGAGGTATGGAACTAAGGCTACAATCAGTCGAACCTATCGCAAACTTCCATATTGAACCTTACACTCCAAGTCGATTAATGCTAATTGCTCAAAGATTTGATCAAGAAGATCACCCAAGCACTAATGAAGCCGACACTAAGCCGTTATGTGGGATTCGGAGCTGGAATGCCAAGTGGGTTTTTGTGGATGGCAAGCCAAAGAAGAAATTCCACGCGGGGGAGATTCGGAGCAGCACCGCCAAGTGGAAATTTTGGGATGGAAAACCATGTTGTTTACTCCGCGTAGGGGAGAAATTGGATCAGATTGCCAAGTGGAAAAATTATGATGGCTATCCGTCATGAAAACCCCACACAGCTTGGAGTGGTCCGAGTCTTTTTGTGAGTTACCAGGAGAATTAAAGTGGCAGTTGCAAATTGGGCGTTGAGTAATCTTCCGATCGATAAGGGAGGATGATGGCGAGATGGTTGAAGATGGGTCGACGTTGGAAACAGTATCCAGTTTCAGGCTCACAAAAAGAAAATGCCTTCTCATGGAATACCATAATTACAGCTTACAGAAGACACAAGTTTCCTTACAAAGAATGCATGGATGACCGACCTAATCAATTCACCTTTTCCAAAGATACTTCTCCTCGTCCTCTGTATAGTTCCGAGCATTCAAGTGGTCACGGAAAAATCCCACACACAGAGAAACATGCATGTTGCAGTATAGTAGAAGCCTTCCTTTTGAACACTTCCAAGAAACAGGTTGTCCAACTGTGTTGTTATCTGTTTAGTATCAAATGCATCCTCAAATTCATAGGCTTATCCTTATTCTAAACTCAGATCAGCAAGTAGTAGCAAAACAAATATTCACTACCATGTACGATGGATTGGAGTCACGTCATTCAAGGCTTCATAAAATTTTCCCGAGTCAGGAGATGGAAGTTTATTACATGCGAGAATGAAACGATTCATATTGCTCAACATGTTTTCTCCTAGAAACGAATTGAATGTGAAGGTCAACTCGAAATACCTAGTCGGTGGCGTTTTGCATACTACATCCTTGTTACTTGTAAATGGTCTCTTTGAGAAACTCTTAGAAGTGGCGAAGCATATTTATACCCTTCCATTATGTACGTCCAATTAGACAATAAAAATATTCTTTTTACTAGGTTCGTAGAAACTTGTTTTTAACAATGAACGCTTATACTTTAGTAATTTCAAGTTGTTTTTATCTAGCTTATTTCTATCAGCTTTGATCCACGACAAAGGAAGAATTCATATGGTTGTTACCTGTACATTTTTCCAAGGTCCTTTTAGTTGCCCAGGTTTTTTCAACATATTTTTTGAAGGGATTATTTTATGTGTTGCAAATTGTAACATAAAGGATCTTTTAGTTTCTGGAAAAATGAGTATATGGTTTAGCTCACAGCTACCTATGCCATACTAAGATCCCAATAGTGGCATAATTGTTGATTGGAGCCGAGATTGCTGAGTGCACTGCCAAAATACCGAAGGGCTCTTTGGCCAAAAATCAGTCTCAAGGGTGTCTATCAACATGTTACGGGCATAAGCCTAGGTCATCATCATGGCAAAGCATTAGGTCTTTGTTGATAATGGCATTTTCTCATCGTTTGGAAGGTACAAATTGTGCTTATTATGGAAAAGCCAAAACATTCTTACTACAAGTGTTATATGATGAGGAAGAATCTTGAGCATTGTGGTAAAACCATTCTTTTTAGAAATATTGGGTTAAGCTCGGTATTCAAGTGAGTTTGAGCCCAGGAAAGGTAAGATCGTTTGCTGGATGAAGAGCTCGGTGACTTCGCAGGGAGCTCGTGGTGTCGTTTCATGAAGTTTGAACGTAAATGGCCTCGAGTTAACAGAGGAAAATGATAAGAATCGAGTTTGATAGCTCACCATTCGAAGGACTCAATGCAAAAGAGCATGATTACCAAAGCAAGGAAAGAGTTAGTGCGGGGTCAAAAATCGAGTGCAACACCGAGTTAGAGGATTCGAAGCTCATCGAGTTTGGCTATGTGCAGACTCTATCCACATGGACCCCCCTCCTCTTCAAAGTCAAACGGGTCAACGGGGGGGTCCCGACATTATGTTAATTAAATTAATATTTTTATTTAAATGTTTTAATAATAATATTTATTATTATTATTTAAATATTTTATTTAAATATTCTTTTAATTAATTAAGAAGACTAGGTCATCGTGCAATTAATGACCCATGATGGAACCTTCTCGTGGTTCAACTAACTATAATAAATACATCATTGGCCTTCATTTTAGGAATGTAATTATGACTTTTCCTCTTCTTTCTCACATATTCTTCTATAAATGTAAGTTGGAATCTCATTTCAAAGGGTTCCAACAGTTCAGACAAGTTAGACAGTTAGATATCTCAGGCAAGTGTATACTTTTCAAGAATCCTCTCTCTTCTGCAAGTTGTTCTTGTGTGTTGAGAGAACTTTCAAGCCTCCTCTTCAAGACTATAATGGCAACTATTGCCTCTTCTGAATGTATGATGCATTGTGCATGTTATTGAAGCAATAAAAGTGTGTGTTTTGTGACTAATCTCGGTCCTTTCATCCTTTTATGCTTCTTTGTGCCTTTCTCGTACTTGCAGGTACACTGTGCAAGTTTAAGTTTCTATTGCATGTTCTTGGAGTTCTGTGCTTATCGGGTGGTGAAGTATTGCATGCAGTTGAGTTGTGGTGTCTGTTCACCCTTCTTGAGTTCATCCTTCTTCACTTGGAAACTGGTATATTTCTTGGTCTGATAAAGTTTAACAAAGGGAACGCGTGTCTCTTAGTTTGTGGTATCCTGTACCCTCTCTAAGTTGTAATAGGTGAAGTTGAAATGTGGTGCACACCCTCTTCAAATTAACCCTTCCCCGAATCAAGACACCCTTTATTTGGTGCATCACCATCCCTAGTATAGTTTCATTTCTGTAAATCTCTTTCCCTAAAACCCCATGAAAATGTTAGCATAGGACTAGATAATCATTTTTGTTACACTAGGAGTAGTACAACACTTAGTTTAGGAAGAGGAAGCCGGCCTTCTCCGGAGGTTCACCTTGAGCCCAAGTCCCATAGCTTGAGAGGTGATCCCATGTGTCCCAATCACACCGAACGTCCTATTCACATCCTGGCCATTCGGAGGGTGCAGTGATTTGGTGACAACAGTTTTTGGCACGCCCGGTGGGACAGAGTTGGTACTTCTCTTCTCACTTACACAAGTCAAAGTACCTGGCGACTCTATATCTCTGGATTCCAAATCTCAGTGCAGTAACTTATGCGAAGAATTCAGACAAGAGCTTCTTCAAAGAAAGGAAAGTATCAGCATATCGAACTTTCCTTGTCTCCTCCAAAGAGAAGCAGAAGAGGCATTTCCACATCCCCAGTTGTAGATTTACCTAGTAGGGGTCATTCAACTCCTCCTTACGGAAGATTTCCTCCACCCAGGAACAATCAACCTTTCATTATTATGGCGAGGAACCAAGTTTTTCCCCCTTTCAATGCAAGCAGTCCTCTCATGTTGGCTCAACGTGACCCAATACCTGTTGCGGCACTCAAAAGTTTACCCTTCTACATGGGGGAAACTCACGTTACTCCAGTAGAGCATATATTTGATGTAGCCAAGATTCTGCGGCAAAGGTGCATAATATCACCGAAGACAACGTTGCAGTTAGACTTCTTGCTACCTCTTTCAAGGGAAAAGTGCTTCAATGGTTTCGCGGGTTAGGTGTTGGCACTATAACCACTTGGGATGAGTTAGGAGAAAAGCTATGTAAACAATTTGAAGACAAAAGTGATCACCTATCACTTTTGGAACAACTTACTACCATAAAGAGAGCTTCCCAAGAATACATGAGTGATTTCAACTTCCGATTCCATAGGACTTGGAATAGGATTCCAGTGCTCGTAAAGCCTTCCGCACATAATGCATTCTTGTACTATTTACGAGCCTTGAATAGCGATGTAGCAGCTTATGATCCAGATCCTATGGGAGGGACTACACTGCCTGATGCCTATGATATTGCTATAAGAGTGGAGAATTCTTTGATTCAGAAGCCGGAAAGATAGCTCCACAACCACCAATGCCCTTTTCTCTAAATATTACGAATCATCACCTATCATTGATCCTATTCCAAGTAGATTCCAAGAAACCATATCAATCTCTCCTGCCTCTTCAAATGACCTATTTGAAGTCAAGTCACTCTCTGTAAAATTTTGGAAATGAGCTCGTTGCACTCAAAAGGCAACAATTTCAATACAATCGTCCGTATCACCTCAAAATCAGCGATGATCAGGCTAACCGTCTTCCTTTTCAAGGAAACAATCAGCCTCGAAATCAAACTACAAGTCAAGTTGCAAATGTAAGGCCCTTGAACTTTGGAACCCTCTTACTGACTAGCTCATCTAGAGCTATAGTACTGCTCAAAATAATCTGGTTCAAGACTACGAATGGTGTTATCCTTGCTCTCAACCTCACAATCAAAATCTTTTTCCCAATGGGGTTCTTAGCTAGGCCCTTATGGTTCAAAGTGTATCTGCCCCTTCAGAGTTAACAAACAATTCATCTACGCAAGAAGTAACAGATCAACCGCAAGCACCTGAAGAATCCGCTTTGCTAAACTGGCAAGAAGAAGATTTTTGTGGATTAAATATAGATTCTTCATCAGTGGCAGCAAACACTCATTCCAAAAAGAGAGCAATGGAGCCTCAACCTCTCGAAGCTGATCTAGCATCCACTTCTCAACCTGGGTTTCAAATGGTAGTTGATAAAAATGTGGGAAAGAAATCACCAAAAACACCAAACTAGCCATGCCACGAGGAATGATGGTTCTCTAGGCATCACAGTACCCAACAAACATTTTTCAAAGGAGGACCCCAATGCCCAAAAAAGCATCATCAAAGTTGGAGCAATTCCCTTTAGCATAGTAGAACAAATGAAGAAAACCAATATGAGCGTTACCATGTGGGACACACTCTCGATCCCTTCCCAAAGAAACCTATTGCAAGAAGCTCTAAACAGTTTTAGTACAACCCAGCTGATCACCAAGCCATGGAGTGACAAATACTACAAATTTGTGTCAATCGGAAGGGAAAATCATTCCTACGGCAAACAAACCACCGCCATTCTACATTTGCACGATCATTGGCGACCACAGTACATAATTGCATGATCGATTCTCGTGCGCATGGCTGCGTCATGCCGAAACAAATTGCATATGTACTAGGCATACAATATGTGCCAGTTGCAAGAGGGGTTGTTTAGCTAGATGGCACAGATGTTAAGACTATTGGGGTTATCAAAGGAATTCAACTTACCATTCATGCATGCCCAAGTTTTTCATTCACCTAAGACATATCAGTCATTGATCTCCCTCCTCTCTTTGCCATTTTCCTATCACGGGATTTCACTACCAAGATGGGTGGTTACCTATCAGCCAATTGGTCACATATGATTCTCAGGACTCGATACGGAACCAAAGTAACTATAAGGGCAGAACCAATCTGCCATAATCATGTAGAACCCTACACTGCTAGTCCCATAAATGGGAATTACACCATCGGCGATCCCGAAGAGGAAGATGCCGATCATGAACCAACCACCCTTGTTGAGGAAGTCCCTGATACTTTGCTAGATGAAGTATGTAGAGATCATCAGTACGATCCCTACGCTGATGTATTGGCAGAAGAAGAAGCTGGTTTGCTGGTCTTGGAAGAAACAGGATTAGGTACTTACTGTATCCATGAAGAAGATACGATCATACCACAACTTGTCAAAACACCAAGTGATTCTAAAGGACTGTGGCAATTGTTCTTCGATGGCTCAAGAAGTAAGAATGGATCCGTGCTTTGGTGTTATGTTAATTTCTCCAGAGGGAGATAAGTACTTCTCATCTTTCCAGTTGCAGTTCAGTTGCACTAACAATGTTGCTGAATACGAGGCTCTTGTGCAAGGAATTCAGCTAGCCCAAAGGAAGGGAATCAAGGCCCTAACTATTTTTGGAGATAGTGAGTTAGTTGTTCATCAAGTTTTGGCACATAGTGCATCCAAAAATAATATTTTAAGATCATATAAGAATCAAGTCTGGGACCTAATTGAAGATTTCAAAGCTTTTGGAATCCATGCAGTTCCTAGAAATCAAAATCAAGATGCAGATAGGCTTGCTACAATTGGTTCACAATACAACATACCAGTTTATATCATGAAGGAAGGGCAGCAATTTGTTAAAATGGTGGTTCGACTAGCAGTCCCTGATAATGTGAGTAGTTGGCAAGTGTTTGATAGTGACAAACAAATTGTCCTCTTCCTACAAGAAGAGGTAGAGTTTGCTACAAAGAATCAAGATAAGTTGTAGGAGTCATATGGTGAGAAAATTATTCAATTGAAAAGCAACAAGTTACCAAAAGGTTTAGTCACTTTGGAATCCATTTTCAATTCAGATGACCAAGCCACAAGACAAAGCCCTAACATGGTGGTCAGAGAAGAATATTTTGAGGAAGTTGAAGTATCAAATGAAAAATTTCTTAAGATCGGAAAAGTGTGTACTTCTGAAGAGAAAGAAGCTTTCATCAAACTTTGTCAAGAGTATCATGACATCTTTGCATGGAGCTATAAAGATCTGCGTGGTTTTGATCCGTGTCTAGCAAGACAACATACCATCGAATGGATCCTAATGCTAAGCCAATTAAATCGAAAAGCAGAGACCAATTAATCCCAAAATTGAGCCACTAATGAGAAAGGAGCTAACCAAACTCATCGAGGCCTCTGTATAATTTTTCCCATCAAGCATTCCTCATGGGTAGCCAATTTGGTGCCCGTGAGGAAGAAGAACGGAGAGATCCTATTATGCATAGATCTCAGGATTTGAATCGTGCATCATTAAAAGACCATTATCCTCTTCCATCAATGGAGCAGATCCTTCAAACAGTGGCAGGAGCTCAAAGATTTTCTTTGCTCGATGGATATTCGAGTTACAATCAAATTCTAGTCCAAGAATCCGACCAATTCAAAATGGCTTTCACTACCAAGTGGGGCACATATGCCTACAATAAAATTCCATTCGGATTGTCCAATGCCAGGGCTACTTTCCAAAGATCCATGGACATGGCATTTAAGGGACTAATCAACGATATTATTTTAGTTTACCTTGATGATATAACTGTATACTCTAAGCATGCAGAAGATCACATCACACATCTAAGGAAAGTTTTCCAAAGGTGTAGGGAATTTGGGGTTTCACTTAACCCCAAGAAATGTATTTTCATAGTGCATGAGGGAAAATTGTTGGGGCATGTTGTTTCAGCAGAAGGATTATCTATCGATCTAGCTAGGATTCATTCGATTATGTCCTTATCTCTCCCAAGTCACAAGAAGGGCCTCCAGAGTTTTCTGGGAACCATAAATTTCGTGCGGAGATTCATCCCTCAATTTGCAACATTGGCTAAACCACTAACAGCCATGCTAAAGAAAAACATGCCATTCTCATGGACAAAGGAAGGACGAGAAAGCTTTGAAGCTATCAAAACAGCCATTTCTCAAGCTCACATGTTTGTGAGACCCCGGAGTTTGACAAAGATTTTATCCTTTATGCTTTTGCAGGTCAAGAGAGCATTTCAGGGATCCTCACCCAACAAAACAACAACCTGATGGAGCAACCAATTACTTTCTTCAGTCAATCCCTCAAAGACTACGAGTTCAAATACTCATTCATTGAAAAGAAAGTCTTTGCGGTTATTCAAGCTTTGAAGAAATTCAAGCACATGTTGTCCAACAACAAGATTCATCTGATGGTGTCTCATCCAGGTGTCAAGGAGTTTTTGCTGAACAAAGAAATGAATGAAAAGCGTGCTGGATGGATCACGAAGGTAATGGAGTATGACGTGCACATCAAAGTCACTAAACTTGTCAGAGGTAAGGGTTTATGTCAGCAACTTGCAACAGACATGAAATCAAAAAGTAATGAGGACGTGACACTCTTGAATACGATGAGAATGTTGATCAAGTCGATGGTTATCCAAAATGAAGAGTTTCCTCTTCTTAGGAGCATATCCAGTAGACATGGATAAAAACCAAAGATGAACTTTCCATCTTCAATCTATCCCATATGTTTTGGTAGATAACATTCTCTTTCGAAAATATTTGAACGGTGTCCTCCTTCTGCATAGGACCGAGAAATGTGTCGTGAAAGATACTAGAAGAATTTCATAGTGGCCTATCTGAGGACATTTGTTCCGCACGAATGACAAATTGCAGCAGAGCTCTACCAAGATCATGCGAGCTAGCTACTATTGGCGATTTATTCAAGGATGCCCATTTTTGGGTAAGGAAATGTAAGGAATGTGCCTTTTTCACGGGTAAGCGAAGCTAGCAGCTCTTCCGCCGCATCCAATTCAAGTGGATCAACCCTTTGTTCAATGGGGTTGGACTTCATCGAATGATTAATCCTCCATCCAGATGACGGACATAAGTGGGTCCTTACCACAACTATTTTACTCGATGGACGAGGCGATAGCATTAAAAGAAGCAATGAAAAGGTAGTTCTGGATTTTTGGAGGGTATAATGACGTGGTTCGGTGTTCCGTTTACGCTCATTTCCGCAGACAATATGACCGCTTTTCTTGGTACGAAATTGAGTGAATGGGCTGTTAAAAATGGGGTATACCTCAAAACTTCATCCAATTACTATCCATGGAAACAGATTGGCTAAGTCTAGCAACAAAAACCTCATAAGGATTATTAAGCACACAATGGAAACTAACAAGAGGACTTGGCATACACAGCTTAAGACCGCCTTATGGGAAGATCGAATCACACCTAAAAGGGCCATAGGAAATTCTCCTTTCATTTTGGTATATGGAAGAGAGGCAAAACTCCCGCTCTCATTGGAGTTACCTTCTTTGGAGTTAGCTCATCAACTTGAAGTTATGGAGAGTGATCCTCTGACAGTAAGGTTTGTTGAACTCATGGAGTTAGAGGAAGTATGAGACAAGGCTATGAAAACTTTGGAGCAGCATCAGGCTCAAGTTAAGAAATCTTTTGACAAGAAGGTGTCCGACAGGTATTTTCAAGAGGGAGATTTAGTTCTCAAATGGGATGAAGATGGGCCAAACTAGGCAGGCATGCCAAGTTTGACGCTCTCTGGAGTGGGCCATACATCATCACAAGTTACAAAGAGGCAAATTCATTTCGTCTATCTAGGCTCAATGGAGAAGAAATGCCCATTCACGTCAATGGGATACATCTCAAAGCTTGTTTTGAGAAGCATTCCACCCCCTGTACAGATTAAATTAGGTGTTTTCCTCCAAGTGCTTATGCACATTGTTGCGTGTTGTTTTTTTGCTTTCCTTGTTGTTGTGTTTTGTGTTGTTCTGCACATTGTTTCATCATTGGAAGGTGTCAAGGAGAAGAAGGTTCAAGGTTTCCATAAGAGTTTCAAAATCTAGCTTCATTCAAAATTTTGTAGTGTTCCATGGATGTCAAGCATTCAATGATTCAAGATACTTCATGCTTAGCATTCCAGGAGGTCTAGGATATCAAAAATGTTCAAGGAGATTCGGGATGTGTCAAAGAAATCATATTGCTTTCAAGATTCCAACATTGACTCCATGCCCAATGGATGACTTAAGGCTACTGGAATCATGCTTAGCAGGCAATCATCCCCGAGAGGTCGCCAAAAATGTTATCCAATTTTACACACCTGGCAAGATTGGACAAGGGGTCCTATCACGTTCAAAATGAAATAGTAGTCCCAGGAACCCATCTCTGGTTATTATCAAGATACAAAAATTAAAAATAATTCTTAAATTGCATATGAGAGATCACCTAGCATCGAAAGGCACCCAGTTTATCTCAACTCAGTGAAGAGTTCAGGGTCGAGTTGATAAAGAATCCGGTGTCAAATTGATAGTCATCTCGGAAATCATCTCGGTAGAGACTCTCAGTTGTAAGAGCTCGATGAGGTCTTGTTAATGCAAAATATAGCTCGTTGAAAATTGACGAATGAAGGAAACTCTATAAGGATCTCGGTAGAGATCGATGCAGGCGGTAACAAGAATGCCGGGCCAGGGTATAAGTGAATACAATATATATATTTTCACTGACGTTGTTCAGACCTTCCTCGGCCGAGTGTTCGGTGTATAGGCAGTGAGGATGTTGCAGTTTAATAGAAGCCTTTTTGAGCGCTTCCAACAAGTAGGTTGTCCAACTATGTGTTTATCTGTTCAGCATCGAATGCATCCTCAAATTCGGGATTCTCCTTCAAGATATTTTTATCAAAATCGATTAAGTGACAATGAGAGTGTTACCGGGAGGCCTGATGAAATTTATTACAAAGATTCTCTATCGAGACCTTACTTGTTTTACGATGTAACTCATGGAAGTGAATCTCATAGAGGTGTAACTGTTTCATATCAGAATATTCATGAGGCATAATTTGCTTTGCAATTATATGAGCATCTTCAACGAGTCACTAAGTTGGCAGGCATAAAGGATTCTGTTGAAATTATCACACCTTACAAGCTACAGCTGAAATGTTTGCACTGAGAGTTTAATGTTATCAAACTCGGCAGGAGAAGATTCATGAAGATCCCACGTCTTTGGTGGAAATTGTGGAGTTAAGGAACAAACTTGCCAAGTCTGCGTGGTGAAGTTAAGGCCGGGCACGTGAATTAATTTGGCCAAGCCGTTATGTGGGGATTCGGAGCTGGAATGCCAAGTGGGTTTTTGTGGATGGCAAGCCAAAGAAGAAATTCCATGCGGGGAGATTCGAGCAGCACAGCCAAGTGGAAATTTTGGGATGGAAAACCATGTTGTTTACTCCGCATAGGGGAGAAATTGGATCAGATTGCCAAGTGGAAAAATTATGATGGCTATCCGTCATGAAAACCCCGCGTAGCTTGGAGTGGTCCGAGTCTTTTGCGAGTTACCAGGAGAATTAAAGTGGCAGTTGCAAATTGGGCATTGAGTAATCTTCCGATCGATAAGGGAGGATGATGGCGAGATGGTTGAAGATGGGTCGACGTTGGAAACAGTATCCAGTTTCAGGCTCACAAAAAAGAAAACGCCTTCTCATGGAATACCGTAATTGCAGCTTACAGAAGACACAAGTTTCCTTACAAATGAACGAAAGATGCCCAACCTAATCGGTTGCCTTTGCCAAAGTATACTTCTCCTCATCCTCTGCATGACGATTCGAGCATTCGGTGGTCACGGAAAAATCCCACGCACAGGCAGCAGGCATGTTGCAGTACAGTAGAAGCCTTCCTTTTGAACGCTTCCAGCAAACAGGTTGTCCAACTGTGTTGTTATCTGTTCAGTATCGAATGCATCCTCAAATTCGTAGGCTTATCCTTATTCTAAACTCAGATCAGCAAGCAGTTGCAGAAAACAAATATTCACTGCCATGTACGATGGATTGGAGTCACGTCATTCAAGGCTTCATAAAATTTTCCCGAGTCAGGAGATGGAAGTTTATTACGTGCAGAATGAAACGATTCATATTGCTCAGCATGTTTTCTCCTAGAAATGAATTGAATGTGAAGGTCAACTCTGAAATACCTGGTCGGCCGTTTTGCATACTACATCCTTGTTACTTGTAAATGGTCTCTTTGAGAAACTCTGAGGGTAGAAGCAATATTTATACCCTTCCATTATGTACGTCCAATCAGACAATAAAAATATTCTTTTACCAGGTTCAGAGAAACTTGTTTTTAACAATGAACGCTTATACTGTAATTTCAAGCTGTTTTTATCTAGCTTATTTCTATCAGCTTTGATCCACGACTAAGGAAGAATTCATATGGTTGTTACCTGTACATTTTTCCAAGGTCCTTTTGGTTGCCCCAGTTTGTTCAACGTATTTTTTGAAGGGCTTATTTTATGTGTTGCAAATTGTAACATAAAGGATCTTTTAGTTTATGGAAAAATGAGTATATGGTTTAGCTCACAGCTACCTATGCCATACTAAGATCCCAATAGTGGCATAATTGTTGATTGGAGCCGAGATTGCCGAGTGCACTGCCAAAATACTGAAGGGCTCTTTGGCCAAAAATCAGTCTCAAGGGTGTCTATCGACATGTTACGGGCATAAGCCTAGGTCATCATCATGGCAGCATTAGGTCTTTGTTGATAATGGCATTTTCTCATCGTTTGGAAGGTACAAATTGTGCTTATTATGGAAAAGCCAAAACATTCTTACTACAAGTGTTATATGATGAGGAAGAATCTTGAGCATTGTGGTAAAACCATTCTTTTAGAAATATTGGGTTAAGCTCGGTATTCAAGTGAGTTTGAGCCGAGAAAGGTAAGATCGTTTGTTGGATGAAGAGCTCGGTGACTTCGCAGGAGCTCGTGGTGTCGTTTCATGAAGTTTGAACGTAAATGGCCTCGAGTTAACAGAGGAAAATGATAAGAATCGAGTTTGATAGCTCACCATTCGAAGGACTCAATGCAAAAGAGTGTGATTACCAAAGCAAGGAAAGAGTTAGTGCGGGGTCAAAAATTGAGTGCAACACCGAGTTAGAGGATTTGAAGCTCATCGAGTTTGGCTATGTGCAGACTCTATCCACATGGACCCCCCTCCTCTTCAAAGTCAAACGGGGCAACAAGGGGGTCCCAACATTATGTTAATTAAATTAATATTTTTATTTAAATGTTTTAATAATAATATTTATTATTATTATTTAAATATTCTTTTAATTAATTAAGAAGACTAGGTCATCAGGCAATTAATGACCCATGATGGAAACTTCTCGGTGGTTCAACTAAGCTGTAATAAATACATCATGGGCCTTCATTTTAGGAATGTAATTATGACCTTTCCTCTTCTTTCTCACATATTCTTCTATAAATGTAAGTTGGAATCTCATTTCAAAGGGTTCCAACAGTTCGAACAAGTTGACAGCTTTAGATATCTCGGAAAGTGTATACTTTTCAAGAATCCTCTCTCTTACTCGCAAATTGTTCTTGTGTGTTGAGAGAACTTTCAATCCTCCTCTTCAAGACTGTAATGGGAACTATTGCCTCTTCCGAATGTATGATGCATTGTGCATGTTATTGAAGCAATAAAAGTGTGTGTTTGTGACTAATCTCGATCCTTTCATCCTTTTATGCTTCTTTGTGCCTTTCTTGTACTTGCAGTACACTGTGCAAGTTTAAGTTTCTATTGCATGTTCTTGGAGTTATGTGCTTATCGGGTGGTGAAGTATTGCATGCAGTTGAGTTGTGGTGTCTGTTCACCCTTCTTGAGTTCATCCTTCTTCACTTGGAAACTGGTATATTTCTCGGTCTGATAAAGTTTAACAAAGGGAATGCGTGTCTCTTAGTTTGTGGTATCCTGTACCCTCTCTAAGTTGCAGTAGGTGAAGTTGACCTGTGGTGCACACCCTCTTCAAATTAACCCTTCCCAGAATCTGAAGACACCCTTTATTTGGTGCATCACCATCCCTAGTATAGTTTCATTTCTGTAAATCTCTTTCCCTAAAACCCCATGAAAATGTTAGCATAGGACTAGATAATCATTTTTGTTGCACTAGGAGTAATCAAAGACTTAGTTTAGGAAGAGGAAGCCAGCCTTCTCCTGGAGGTTCACCTCGAGCCCAAGTCCCACAAACAGAGAGGTGATTCCATGTGTCCCAATCACACCAAACGTCCTATTCACATCTTGGCCATTCGGAGGGTGCAGGTGATTTGACGACAATAGCCATATTGTCTCCAAGGAAGGATTGGCAATTGATCCAGAGAGGGTTGAAGCCATAAGAGAGCACTACCATTGCCAAGCCACAAGAAAGCCCTTCAAAGTTTCTTGGGAAAGATAAACTTTGTTCGGAGGTTTGTCCCAGATTTTTCAGCCCTTGTAAAGCCCATCACCAAAATGTTAAAGAAGAGCATGGCTTTCAAGTGGATAGCGAAGGCAAGGAGAGTTTTGAAGCAATCAAAGAGGCCATCTCCCAAGCACCCACTCTCATCAACCCATACTTCTCCCAAAGATTTCATCCTCTATGCATTTGGAGTTAATGACACTATTTATGCCATTTTGGTACAACAAAACAAGGATAATGATGAGTAGCCAATTGCCTTCTTCACCGGAGCCTAGATGACTATGAGGTGAGGTACTCTTTTATCGAGAAGCATGTACTTGCAATGAATCGAAGCTTGAAGAAATTCAAGCATTTAGTCTTAAACAACAAGGTCCAGTTGTTGGTCTCACATCTTGGGTTAAGGACTTCCTCCTCAACAAGGATTTGAATGAGAAAAGGGTAGGTTGGATCACCCATGTCATGGAGTATGACATTGAGATCGAGATCACCAAGCTGGTAAGAGGGAAAATATTGTTTGAGCAGCTGGTTTTGGGGAAGAAAAAGAAGTATGCAACGAAGAATTGGCTTTTTTGATCCAGGACAGCGATGAGCCAAGTGGCAATCAAGAAGAAGACAATGCTGACCCCACTCCTTGCTGGACCCAAGGCATTATACACTTCCTAGGCATAGGCCTATGCCCTTCAGAGATGAACAAGACCCAAAGGAGACACTTCAGATTGCAGGCTATCTCGTATGCCATTGTTGATGGAGTTTTGTTCAAGAAAGATGTGAATGGAGTGCTGTTGAGATGCATTAGCACAAATCAGATTCAAAGGGTGTTGGAAGAGTTCCATGGTGGACCAGCTGGTGGTCATTTTGCACCAAGAGTGACAGCTCTAAAAATCATGAAGGCTGGTTATTATTGGCCTAAAATCTTCAGTGATTGCTATGCATGGATCAAGAGGTGTAAGAATTGTGCATTCTTCACAGGAAAAGAGAGACTTGCTACCCTTCCATTACATCCAATCTCAGTTGACCAGCCATTCATGCAATGGGGTTTGGACTTCATTGGAGTCATTAATCCCAATTCAAGCCAAGGGCACAAATGGATTTTGACAGCCACGGACTACTTCACCAAATGGACAGAAGCAGTAGCACTCAAAGAGGCAAATGAGTCTAGCATCTTAGACTTTTATGAGGGGATAACAACCAGATTTGGTGTACCTACTACAATAATCTCTGATAATGCATTGGCATTCATTGGATCTAAGGTGACTGAGTGGGCTATCAAGAATGGTATCTACCTAAGCACTTCATCAAACTATTACCGTCCAAGGTAATGGTCGCCAAGTCTACAAACAAGAACTTGTTAAGGATCATTAAGAGGACCCTTGACGAGAATCAAAGGTCTTGGTATACCAAACTAAAATCAGCCTTATGGGCTGATAGGATAACTCCCAAAAGATCCACGAGTAACTCTCCATTCAAAATTGTCTATGGAAGAGAGGCAATCTTGCCCATGTCACTTGAGTTGCCAACATTGGAACTCATGAAGCGGCAAATGGAGTTGCTAGAGTTTGAGCCCGGGAGGTGAGGTATGCAGAGTTGATGGAGCTATAAGAGATCAGCAATCGTGCATCCCAAGCAATGGAAAAGGATCAAGCTTTGATCAAGAAGACCTTCGATAGAAGGCCAAGGACGAGATCTTTTCGAGTTAGAGATCTAGTGTTGAAATGGGATGTGGATAGAGCAAAAAGCGGGAAGGCATTCAAAATTTGATGCCATTTGGAGTGGCCCATACGTGGTCACGAAGTGCAAGAACAACAATGCTTTCCAATTGGACTCATTCGATGGTGAAGAACTGCAGATTCCAAATAATGGAATCTATCTCAAGCGTTATTCAGAGGAAGTTCACTACCTTGTAAATATTAGATTAGATTTTCATTCCTCCAAGTGCTTGTGCACATTGTTTTGCTGTAGGTTAGTTTTGTTTTCCCTAAGTGCTTTGGCACAGCTTGCTGTCCATGGAGATGTTTTACAATCCTTGCTTCCATCAGGTGATATTCCATCTTCCTCCTTGCACATTCTAAGTCAGTTAGGGGTTCTAAACAGAATATTTGATGACTCCATGCCCAATGGACTGCTTCAGGCAACTGGTAACTTCATCTAGCAGGTAGATGACCCCGCTGAGTCGCCAAATTGTTATCCAAAATTCACCCCCAGGGTAAATTTTGATAACATGCATTAAATTCTTCAAGTCCTAGGCAAATAGATTGATTCAAGGTAAAAAATCATGTTTCTAGGGTCCCCTCGGATTTTTTCTAACTCCCCTGTCCAAGGAGAAAAGAGAAAGTTCTAGAAAAGGGTGAAAAAGTTGTAAAAAACAAGCTTGGGCTAGAAAAAATCATGAAAATTGGCTAAGTCCTGGTCCAGGCGGCCCCCGGGATAGTTGGGACATTGGGGCGTGAATCGGCGAAAAGCCTCCAGTGTGATCTGCGTGAGCTCGGGACATTGGGACATGGGGACGCGTGGGACGCGAAAAGGCAAATTGGCCAAAGGTAAGAGCAAAATCGACTAACTACGGCGGATGCAGTCTAGGACATTTAGGCGTGAGGACGCGAACAGGCCCGGATCGGCTAGCGCAGAGAACTTTTTTCTCGGGACAGTGGGACAAAGGGACGCGGAAGACACGGATAGCCGAAGGAGCCGAGAGCCAATCAATTAACGCCACGTGTCATCGGCCGAAAGAGGGACAGAGAAGCCCGAATCGGGCGGATCGGAAGTTTTTGTCCCAAACAGTTTGGGACATCCGGGACAAAAGGACGCGGTGGACGTGAAAATCCGGCAGGCCCGAGGACGAATCAGATAACGCCACGTGTCACAAGGGAAAGCGTCCAAAATTTCTAAGGGCAAGGTTTGAAGCGTTGGCCCGAGCCAATAAAAAGAGGAAACGTGTCCTAAGGAGAAGGGGAGTGTAGAGTTCGGGGAGGAATTAGAAAATTTGGCAAAATTTTTGGCCAAAAACTAAAAGGTGAGGATGACCCCGCACCCCCTCGTCCTCCAACCGAGATCATGCCACGTGTCCCAAGTGGCGGGCGCTGAGGGAAAGTGGAAATTTTTCCAAAAAATTAAAAAAGGGTCAAATTTCAAGGGAGAACCCATAGGTAAGGAAAGGAGAGAGAATTTTTCATCTAATTAGTTCCCGACACGTGTCGTCAAGGTGGCGGAGCGCGGGAAAAAATTTCAAAACCCATTTTTGCCTGTTTTGTGACCTAAATCTTCAGATCGTCATATCTTTCGATCCAGAGCTCAGATTTGCACGTTCTTTATATCATTGGAAAGCTTATGAAATTATCTACATGATTTTGGGGTCAATCTTAAATTTTGGTTCAATCTAGAGAGAGAAAGTTAAGAAACGGCTCTGACGCGTGTTCATGGCCAGAAGTGACATTTCAGCGACCAAATTTAATGCAGAATGGGTCACATTCTCCTCCATTTCGGTCAAAAATGATAGGGTATGGGTTTGTAAGGTCCCCCATGCCATTTTAATGCATTTGCAGATCAATGAGGAATGGGCTCCCATGTTTTGTACGTTTTCTCTCTCTGGGCTCGACCCATGCAATGTAAAAAGCCAGATTTGGCTCATTTCTAAAGGTAGGGAACATTTTTTTGGGCATAGCAATCTTCTTCTTTCACCTCCAGCAAGTGATTGATGCAAGAATCAGACCTCTTCAAATATTGTAATAGTTTTTACCTCTCTGAGGTTGTAATGTAGTGGTTTTGACATTGGAAATGATAATGCAAGCTTTGTGAATGGGTTTCAGTCCTTTGTTTGTATTATTTGCTTCATTTCAGATCCTAAATTATATCTTATCAGCCTATGTATGTTTTATGCTGCAATCTTTGGTTTGTGTCTATTTTCATGACAAAAATATTCACCACTCCTTTTGGTGCATCACCATCTTTAGTTAGTTTCAATTTTTACACTTTTATCCCTGTCTCCTTGCAATTTAGAGTAGGATTAAGATCTGAACCTCTGTAGTTGTGCAAGCATTAGATCTAATCATGAGGAGTTTGAGGAACCAGCCTCTAATCTGGAGATTCCTCTCTCTCGATCTCTGGGCCACAAGTCCCACACTTGGAGAGAGGTTTCCATGTTGTGCAATCACACTGGATGCTAGAGTGATCAACCTAGAAGCCTGATCTGCATCCAGGGGTGCTTTGTGACATTGCAAACAACATGAACCTTGAAGCAAATTAAAAAGGTAGAAAGGAATGCTCATCTTTCTATTTCTTCTAAAGTGGTTTAACAACATGAAATGTTGGGTATGGAGCTTTCTATACTTCCCATCAAGAGTAAAATACTTCATGATAATAAAAAAAACCTCAGGCCAACGCCAGAGAGAGATGTGAGCTATACCATCTTCCATGTGGACAATCTTCTCATCAATATCCAGGAAATTGAAGACTTCCTCCTGAAACCTCTTTCTATCTTTAAAAACCTTACACCCAAATAAAGGCAATCCATATTAGTAAAGTAAACTAAACTTAAAAGATATTGATCGAGGAAATGGCGGTAACTATGATCACGATCAGTGGATGGGAACCACGGTGAAGGTGGCGACAGATCTAGTTTCGGCCAAGGAAGGGGGTGACTAAACAAGGGAGGCAGGGGTGTACTTGGTTTAAACAATCCTATGTTGTCGTGAGAATGTGCAACAGGAAATTGACAATTTTCGTGCCCGACAACTATACCCTATGCCAAATTTTTCATGTTTTATCATTCCTAAGAAACCACCGGATCTGTTGTCAGTCCAAATGAATTTCATGATATTATCCTAGGTGATTTAGGAAATTCCATTCATTCCCCTCGGTGATTTTAGGAGTTCATTGAAAATGTTATCTTTTGGCAAAGATAGGGAAGGGCTATTTAGCCTTCCCTGGGACTGGATCAACCCTCTGGAGTAGAGCGAAGGTCCAAATTAAATAGGGAGGTGAATGGAAGACCTTATAACATCATGGAAATTGTTTTGGAAGGATTTGGGAAGTTTTGAAAGACTTGGAGCAATCTGAGTGAAAATAGGGTTCACAAGCCTAGGCAATACATAGGCCTAAAACAGTTGTTGGGCTTCAAATGAAGATTTCGGAGCTCTGGATGGACTTAGAATTTAAAAAAACATATTTTGAAAGAGGATTCCAAGATATACATGATGGTGAAATAATATTTTTCACAAAACCTTGGTGCATATGATTGGAAGACAGTTTTTCTCAGGTACAAGTGGAGTCCCAAATCAAAAATTAAATTTTTAGGGATCATATGATCGAACAAAGACATGAGACCCACATAATTAGATTAAAAAATCTATTTCCAGTCATTATCATATACAATTTCACAAATAAATTCCATTGGAAGCTCAAGTTAACTACATTCCAAGTTACCCTCTCAAAGACAATTCGGGACTTAGTCATTTTCTCGAGAGGACACGTGTCAACACCAGGATCCCGCGGGATTTCATGTCCCCCGCATCCATGAGGTCAGGTACATGAACCCTTGGAAAAATTTCCAGCCCTCATGTGACCCTTGGGGCCCTCATATGACCTCAAGACCAGGCGGCGCCCTCAAGTGCTTATTTGGAGCATGCATTCCCTGCCATCGGATTGGTCGCCACGTGTCAACTCCAGGACCACCGTAGAATTTTATGTACCTTATGCAACTGAGGTGGGGGACATAAGGCCTTGGAAAATGCACCAATCCCCTATGGGAGTCTTCTGACACCCATGTGACCTCATTTCACTCCCAGGTGCTTTAAAGTAATTTTTCCTTCTTCATCCCCTGCCGTTGGATCTAGTGCCATGTGTCGCCGTCTTGCTCATTGTGGAAGTTGATGTACCTCACATCCCTGAGGTTAGGAACATAAATCTTTTAAAAATTCATCCTAACCATAATTTTTCATATCTTTTTAAAATCTCCCAAGTGTCGCTTTCTTCATTTCTAACTTCTAAACATTTTTGTGCACTCCATTCCTCCATTTTTCCTCTGCAACATTCTACCGTCACTCCGCCATTGAAATTGCTCATACCAGCTCGACCCAAGCACTAAACAAAATCCCCATGGTGATTTGAAGGTCTTAGAAGGATCTTTCATCAAAACAAGAAGGAGAAACAAAGACTAAGAAGGAGAGAACATGAAAAAAATCCCCATAGCCTAAAAATGAAGTTCTAAAGAAATGTTGCAAACCGGTGCATGAAACAACAAAACATTTTCTGCTGTTCATTCCTCTATCCAAGACCATCAGAAATACACCTTCAAACTCCCCCCTCATGCGACAGAGAAGCCACAATGAATAAATCTCATTTCGCTCAATGAAGAAAGAAGTAAGATCGCACGTGAAGCACAAAAAGACAAAACCCACATCAAAAATATAAATTTCATTATAAATGGAGGAGAAAACAAGACCTATAATTTTCAGGTCCATTAATGGTCAGTCGTGCCTGTGAAGCACTTGCGCAGTGTCTGAAAATTAAAACTTTAAAATCTCCTCGGATTATTAAGCGGTGGGCCTCGGAATTTTTTTGAGGGAGGATATTAGGAAAAAACCCATATCAAAAACTTTGTTCCACGTCAATCTGACTCCCGAGGAAAACTTTGAAAAAATAGCAGGTCTACTACATAGGAACTGCTATTTTGGGAAAGTCATCGATAAAAGAACCTACGAAGAAGACGAAGACATTGGAGGTAAACTACGACTGAAAATTCACCAGAATAGACATTGTTGGAAATTACTAAAAAAAGTAATTGGCCCAGGGCACTGCTAAAAATATAAATTTCATCTAGAAGAAATGAGGAACATGGGAGAAAGAGGAAAACTAAGCCATAACATCCAGTTGAAGATCGAGGAATTGCTTTTCCACACTTACTAAAAATAGTAAGTTGCTTTTTCGAAGGGAGATATGAAGATGAAATGGACGGTCCGTGAAGCCGTCACAACCCTTTACACTGTGAGTATGATGTGGAAGACAATGAACGCCTTATACATGGACCTAAATGACCTTAAAATTCAAACTTCAAATGAGAAAATTTCTAAAATTTGAATAGCTATATAAGCCACATGTCTACAAACCATGGCTATTCCAGGAAATCCTCCTGTTGAAAGACCCAAATTGCTCTTCCACATCCAAGAAGATATCACTTCTGATTTGAGAGAAGCTATTTGGCATAACAGACAAAGTGTCAACCACTACTTCATTGCCACGAGAATCCTCGACCTTGAAGAAGAACGCGTTGCTGAATTGGAGAGGCAAAGACAAATTCCAGCACCACAAAGGTGAGCATAGATTTCCAAGTCAAGGATAGAAGGTACACCTGGAAATAGAGGCAAGGAGGACAAACCAACCCCATTTTCGAAGAACTTCAAAGAAGACAAGAGCTTCTCGGAATTCAGAGGCCTCCCCTTCATCAAGCAACCGGTCACGTTGAGAACCTGAGTGCTGCTAATCCTTTGGATGGTGAATTTCCATACATCAACGAGAACCTAGAAAATTTCATTGACATAGAAACCGAAGAAGAAGTTAGAGAAAGAGAAGCAAGAGCGGAAGAGGAAATAAGGGCTCAACTTGACAAAATCAAAAGACTTCAAGCCGAGGCAGACGAAAGAGAAGCAGTAGAAACCACAAGTGAACAAGGAGTATATGACTCATGATCTAATATTTGAGCCACTTCAAGAGGTCCCGCATGTTGTTGACTCCAACTCTCCTCTCATTCAGGATTTTCCTCCTCCATCAGGACAAAGAATGGTTGATGCACTGTCATTGAGCCTGAAATCGACAAGATGTTTTCATGGATGCGGGAAACGATCATCCTCGACACTTGCACGGTGCAACAAGTAGTAGCTCCCGATATATCAGCAATTGTCACATGATGGCAAGGAATAAAGAATACAAAGAGAAGATCGAGGGACTAGAGGAGAAAGTGCAAACTCTTTCATCTTATGTGCAACACTTGGTGGAACCAAGCACTATAAAACTTCCTATTGAGAAAGTGGTACCCATCAAGTAGCTTTGATCCGAATCCATCGAGAATAATACATGAGTTCATGATGCAGGGCTGAGAAAATAAGGAATGGATCGATTCAATCTATAAAAAGGGAAGTTAGCACTTCAAGAGGCGGTCAAGCTCTTTGCATACATGTGCACCACCGCCAACCGTAACATTAGCACTCAAAAAGAAGTGGAGAACAAAGAAGAGAATGGAGCCAGTCCACTTTGTAACAACTCTTCCTTCATCATAATTCTTCTTCTTCTTCTTCTTCCTCTTCTTTCTCTTTGTTGGCTAGATTTTCTGCATAACATCAAACCTAGGTAGTCATGAGATAAATCTCCCTCATTTAACCGGTGAGGCTCCCATGTCAGATTTGTCAATAAAAATGTGTTATTATCTATCAGGGGTTTTACTTTAACCACTTAGTTCATGAACCATAACTAAGAAGTTTTGCAGCAAGTAAGCAGTTGTTCAAGAAAGGAAGTATTTTATAGAAGAAGGAAGTAAAGGAAATACAAAGAAGAAATGGGGAAGATGTGCATCCCAATTAGTAGATAGCAGAACTAATTGCATGCACATAGAAGAAACTTAATAGATATGAACACACAAAATTATAAAACAAAGGCAGCTCTAGATCCAGATCTAAAATAACACAGTCTATTAAGAGATCTAAGATTAAAAGCAAGAAACAAAGTACACCGTGACACAAAGTTCTTCGGAAACCTGCTCCTTTGTATTCCTTTGCTCTAAGTTGCTCTCAGGGGTTCAACACAAAGTCTAGAACACAAGATTGCTGCTTACAAATTCTGATCGATATCGTTAACCCGAAGGTTCTTCCTCTACTTATAGAATGTAGAGGGGCAATTACAAGTAGGAAGCTTTAGTTGAACTGGCACATGTGGAATTCGGAGAAGAAACAACTAGCAATCTCCCTCCTGGAATTCGTCTTTGCATGACATGTATGATTTAATCAAAATAGAACTTTCTAATTTGCATGTGCCACCTATCTCCAAGTAGTTGACTTCTTCAAGTAATGGTTTTTAAACCAATCACTTAAGTTATATAATTTAATTGATCGCTCAATTACTTTGTCGAAGGAAGGAAGAAGGAAGATGAAAGTTTTGACTTTATTATTTTTCCCCGTCTGTATGCGGGATCTAGAAACAAGCTAGAATTGCAAGCAATTGGAATTGGAAGCAAGCTAGAATTTTGCCTTCGCATTGTCTTCTCTTTTATCCTTTGAAGCTTTTGCAGTTCTTCTGTATATGCACATGCATCGGTGCAAGTTTGGCCGTAGATAACTCATCATCCTTATTTTTAATTGCATATGAGCAATTAACAATTCAGAAAGCACTCGGGGTGAATGAAAATTCAAGAAGGCTTAATCGGAAGATGAGAGCAAATGCACATGATCTTGGAAGGAATTTTCCATGCACTGACTTCTTCACGGGCTGCATTTGAAACAAGAGGATGAAGCCTTTGTGCGGAAGCTTTTGTAACTATGAGATCTAGATCTGGATCTACATATGGATTTGCATCCGCATCTATATCTGCATCTGGATATGGATCTGCACCTGCATAAAAAATTTTGGCAACTGAGTTGTGGATGGAAAAGTCTGCAGCTCAAATAATTCCACTGCTTTTTATCTGCACGCATGAGTGAAGTCTTTCCTGCACGCATGAGTGGAGTCTTTCTATCAATTCAGCAAGAGGTTCCGAGCCTAGATCCGTGTCTCCAATATCTACAAATTTAGAAGCAATGCATGACTCACAGTGCTTTCTTTTTCATCTTTCTTAGCCATAGCTTTGTCTATCTTTTCTGAACAATTCTTTTTCTTCTTATTTAACTGGAATTCTTCAAAATCAGTGCAGATATGGACAATTCTTTAGATTCAAAGGATATATGCAATGTATTGACATTGATTAAAGCTCATTTTCTTTTGTAAAGCACACATGTAATGAATTCCTGAGCTCTGTAACACACTCGTGCAAACAATTATGCGAGATAAAGATCAACCTTCTTTAAAGCATGCGCCAAATGAAGCTTTTAGCCTTGTTGCCACCTTTCCCTGAGAAAATCCTTCTTCAAATGGGGCGCACTTTTCCTCTTGGCTGCAATTCTTTACCTGTGAATTAAATAATTCACCCATATGGCTGCCCATGCTTATATAACCCTCACAATTCTATAATTAATAATTGCCCTAACAATTAAAGGCAATTAATTAATTAAAAATCAAGCTCTTCTCTTTTAAATATAGCATGTTTAAGGACAGCCATCCAATCAATTAAATTAATTCAATTTAATCATTCACACTTCACTTCACTTAAGCTTCACAGTGTGCTTTGACCATAGCCACTAAAAATAGGAATTAATATAATCATTTAATACTTTAAAAAGTATTAATTCCTTCTCAAAAGGGGCTGCATTAAATAAATTAAATTTATTTAATTTTGGAATTCTATTTTTAAATTCCTTATGTCCACTTCCCTTTGTTGACTTTTCCACAAGCCTGGGTGCCAAAATTGGGTGAATAAATATTAACAAATATTTATTTAATGCATTATTATTCACCCAAGGTGGGTTGCACTTTTTTGCATAATAGAATTCTATTTTTAAGAATTTCTGACAATGGAATTTTTACCCTGCAAGGCAGCCCCGGAAATCCCATGATCCACTTAAGTGATTTGACTTTGACAATGGGATTATTTACCCTGCAAGGCAGGCAATAAAATCCCGTGATTTCACTTAAGTCACTTTTCTTTTATTTCACCATGGGAATTTTTACCCTGCAAGGCAGGCAATAAATTCCCGCCTGCCTGCAGCCTCTAACTTTCCCACTGCAGCTTAAGTGAATTTTCTATCACGGGAAAAAGTACCCTGCAAGGCAGGCAATAAAATCCCACCTGCCTGCTGCTTCTAATTTTCCCACTGCAGCTTAAATCCTTTGTTTTCCAAAAATGCGCCCATCCCCACAGGGCTTTTCCATGCACGACTTCGCTTTTCCCAGTGATCCAGACCTCTGATGGTGACTTCCTCTGGGCATAATGTGCGTATATGTTTTCCAACTGCTCCAAACCAAAAATCGGGCTTACCCGGCAAAGGAATTGTTCTAGAGAAATTTCACAGAAAACGAAACGGGACAACACAAAAACATGAAAAATTGCCAAAAGTCACAAATAAAGCCCAAAACTTATTCCAAGTTAAAACCCTTCTGGTACATAAGAGTAATGACATATTCGATCATAACAAAGTTAAAACGGAGCGCAAATAGCCTCATACGGGGCTCAAAATAATTAAATACAAATTTCCCACAGACAAATCCCGACGACAAAATATAACAACTTTGGGCATCTGGGTATTTGGCGAAAAAGGCTAATATGGCTCTTTGGGAATATCTTGACGCAATACAAGAACTTTTAGGCAATAAAAACACAAAATGACCCATTATTTTAAAAGTATGAAAAATTTTCGGATAGGGTAGTTGCAGATTTCAGGGATGAAATCTGGGTGACACCATTGGCTCCGTCTGTGGACATCTTTTTCTCTGTTAGAATGAAAAGGGAAAAGATGAGATCCCAACATCTCTGGTTTCATGTCTTGTCTTTTGGGCATGGGGTCAGGCAAACAAACACAACACAAAAGCAAAAACAAAACAAGGAAAAACAAACAAAGTTTTATTTATGTACATACAGGTTTTACCCTGCTTCTTCAGTTGATGAACAACTTCAGATGCTGCCCGTTGAAAGGCAGTGGTAACTCAATTCCATCCCGGTAGGCAAGGAAGAAAGTGTCCATTCCGGCAACTCTTTTGATCATGAAGGGCCCTTTCCAGAGTGAATCGGATTTGTTATGCATGCCCTTCGGTTCATGTCTCTTGTCCCACCAGAGTACCCAATCTCCGATCTTGAACTTCCTTTCTTTGGCCTTCTTGTCAAATACTCTGGGCAAGTCCTTATCAACTTCATCTGGTGGTGGCTCATCCTTTCTTCTCTCCGTGGTAGGTAAGTCTGCATCAACTTCTCTCGTTCCCAGATTCACTTGTTGCACTTCGAAGGAAGAACTATCACCATATTCTTTGTTCTTCTTCAGGTACTGATCATGCTTGTTGAAAGTCTCCACTAAGGAAACTAAACCCTTGGGGATTTTGTTACCTTTTGGTTGGACTACTCCACTACTATCATCATAACCTGGATCAGCTTTTCCTTTGACTGTTTGTCGTGGTGGTGAATTACTCCCTTCAACATGCAGACATGCAGATGTTTGTTCAGGGACTCTGGGGTGGTAGACCATCTCCACTTTATAGTTTCCTTGTCTGAATATGGACGGTGGTCTATCCGGATTCAATAGTATAGCTGTGACTACCAAAGAATCTGCCTTGGAGTTTTGATTTATTGGAATGTATAAATAGAAGGCTGCAAAATCGAATGTGGCAAAAAGCACTTTATCTCTGTAATGCTCCAACTTATCTCTTTTGACTTGACTTTTCCCTCAAACCTGCTTTACTAGAAGTTCAGCATCTCCTTGGGCTTTGAGGAGTTTTACTCCTTTCTTCTTAGCTTGCTCCATTCCTAGAAGCAATGCTTCATACTCCACCGTATGATTGGTGTTCTCGAACATCAGCTTGCGGGAGTATGGAAATACCTCATGATCTGGAGATATTAACATAGCACCAGCTCCTGATCCAAAAGAACAACAAGTGCCTTTAAACTCCAGAGTCCAAACTTTTTCTTCTTCTTTTGCTGGCTCTAGTTCTGGTTGAATTTCTTGCTCTGGAACATCTTTATTCATTTCCAAGAAGTAGACCCCACGGTCAGATTCCTGAAAAAGAATATGAGATCTAGAATCCTCAGATTTTGTAACTGTGTACCTGGACTTCTTTTCCGGCTCCAGCTTATGGTTAAGCCCTTTGATAGGAATGTGTGCACAGGACCAATCCATCTTTACTTCTCCTCCTAGCTCTTTGCAGAAGTTTCTACTCAGCAACATCCCGTAGGAGATAGGAATATCTGCAACTAAGATTGTCATCTTTAATCTTTTGTCAGGAAAAGCTGTCAGAACAGCTTGTGCATCTTTGATTTGTCCGATTAAAGGGACTTGTCTCTCCATGGAGTAGCACCTTTTTATGGTCTTTGTCAGGGTAAGCCCAAGAGCATCTCATTAATTTAGCTGGCATGACATTGTTAGAAGCACCCGAATCTAAAACGTAATTGCTTAACTTGAAACCATTAAGCAATAGAGAAACATAGAATGGTTCCACTCTTTCAGAAGATGGTGAGGATTTAACAACTACAGTGTTGTTCTGGGGAGGAGTATCCTTGGGCTTAGGAAAAAGGCCTTTTGATTTACTGGATTGTCCTGGTGATTGCACATATTTGACTAGCATATTTAACTGCTCAGGAAAATCTCTCAGGTATTCGGCTTCTGACATTTGAACTTTAATTTTCTTGGCATGATCAATAATGTCAAAAGAAGAAATAGATTCAGATACCTGAGCCGCTTTCTGTGGTTGAAATGAAGAACTTGCATTCTTATCTCTAGGAGCTAAAGAAGAAGGTAAAAGGCTGCCCCTTCTTTGTTCGTTAGCTAATGCCTCAGCTTGGCGAGTTTGTGATCTTGTAAGTACTGCATATGCATGACCATGATCATCTTCATGAAGTTTCTCATCGTCATGTTTAGATTTGTAGTTTAGGTAATTAATGTTGGAGTCGCCAAGCAGACCTATAAAATCATCATCCTCGAGCTGATCAGCGTCAACTTCCTGGTCTTCTTCATTCATCTCCACATTGTTTCGGGAGCAGACTTCAATTGTTAATCTTTGGGAACCAAAGAATGTGGTTCTGGTTGTTGTTGAAATTCTGAGCAGGGGCAGTATTGTTGCCTTGAGCCATTTGAGCCATTTGTTTCTTCATCTGCATCATCTCATTTGCTAACTTTTGCAGTAGTGAATCGGAAGTAGTAGCAGAGGATGAACTTTCAGCTCTAGAAGTGTTGCTCTTTATCTTTCCAGCCATGATGAGGTCATCTCCAATTTCAACCGCCATGTTTGGGCTGCTAACAAGTCAGCAGGATGTGCTCTTCGCAGTTGATAGCTTACTTCAGGAAGAAAAGCATTGATGAAGAACACCTTTTGATTCTCGTCATTTAGAGAAGCAGAAGTGGAATTTTGTATAGTAATCTTTGGAATTTTGTAATAAAATCTCGCATGTGCTCATGTGGCTCCTTCAACTAAGTGAGTTGAGTTATCAATGTACTAGAATCTTCGGCTGCCTTGAATATTTTCAGAACGCATCCCGCATAGTAGCCCGGGTTGGTTATGGTGCCAGGGAGTTATCCTAGGTAGAACCATTCTTGACCAAGTCATGCGAGTCTCTATGAAGAGCCGAGAGAGATACATCTTCATGTTCGATCAAGCACTCCACAGGATATGAAAAACGCAGCCAAGTGGTCATCTGGATTTTGCTTGCCATCTCCAAAGAATTTTGGAAAATTCTTTCTTGTCCCTTTAGGTAGATCATGCATAGGAGGACTCAAATTTAGAGGTCAAAGGCTGTACCCCATGGAGCAGTATTATAGGGCAAGTGGGTTTCGGTTCAAGCATGATGAGCGAGGCACGTCCTCTTCAAGAGTAGACTTGATGAATAATTCTGGCTGCCGGATCATGCTAAAGCTGATCTCGGATCTGGATGAGCGTGCACTCTTCTTCTGGTGAAAGACTAGAACTTGCTTTCTAACTTGAGGAGGATGATTGAAATTGAATTGCTCCTGCTAATCAAGAAATGATCAGTCCTTCATTGTGCCTTCACAGATCGAGGTGAATGGACATTCATCCAGTTGAGATTTGTATGGAAAACACTCTGATCTTCAATAGATAAGCTTTGATCTGCAAAGATAGTTGTTCCCTAGCGGAGTCACCAAAAACTGTTGGCTAGATTTTCTGCATAGCATCAAACCTAGGTAGTCATGAGATAAATCTCCCTCATTTAACCAGTGAGGCTCCCATGTCAGATTTGTCAATAAAAATGTGTTATTATCTATCAGGGGTTTTACTTTAACCACTTAGTTCATGAACCATAACTAAGAAGTTCTACAAAAGTAAGCGGTGCTTCAAGAAAGGAAGTATTTTATAGAGGAAGGAAGTAAAGGGAATACAGAGAAGAAATGGGGAAGATGTGCATCCCAATTAGTAGATAGCAGAGCTAACACATGCACATAGAAGAAACTTAATAGATATGAACACACAAAATTATAAAACAAAGGCAGCTCTAGATCCAGATCTAAAATAACACAGATCTATTAAGATATCTAAGATTAAAAGCAAGAAACAAAGTACACCGTGACACAAATTTCTTCAGAAACCTGCTCCTTTGTATTCCTTTGCTCCAAGTTGCTCTCGAGGGTTCGAAGCCAAAGTCTAGAACACAAGATTGCTGCTTACAAATTCGGATCGATATCGTTAACCCGAAGGTTCTTCCTCTACTTATAGAATGTAGAGGGGCAATTACAAGTAAGAAGCTTTAGTTGAAAAAAATTGGCAATCGAGTTGTGGATGGAAAAGCTGCAGCTCAAATAATTCCACTGCTTTTAATCTGCATGCATGAGTGAAGTTTTTCCTGCACGCATGAGTGGAGTCTTTCTATCAATTCAGCAAGAGGTTCCGAGCCTAGATCCGTGTCTCCAATATCTACAAATTTAGAAGCAATGCATGACTCCGTTGTGCTTTCTTTTTCATCTTTCTTCGCCATAGCTTTGTCTATCTTTGTCTGAACAATTCTTTTTCTTCTTATTTAACTGGAATTCTTCAAAACTGGTGCAGATCTAGACAATTCTTCAGATTCGGAGGATATATGCAATGTATTGGACATTGATTAAAGCTCATTTTCTTTTGTAAAGCACCTGTAATGAATTCCTGAGCTCCTGTAACACCTGTGCAAACAATTATGTAGACAAAGATCAACCTTCTTCAAAGCATGCGCCAAATCTGGAAGCTTTTAGCCTTGTTGCCACCTTGCCTGAGCAAAATCCTTCTTCAAATGGGGCGCACTTTTCCTCTTGGCTGCAATTCTTTACCTGTGAATTAAATAATTCACCCATATGGCTGCCCATGCTTATATAACCCTCACAATTCTATAATTAATAATTGCCCTAACAATTAAAGGTAATTAATTAATTAAAAATCATGCTCTTCTCTTTTAAATATAGCATGTTTAAGGACAGCCATCCAATCAATTAAATTAATTCAATTTAATCATCCACACTTCACTTCACTTAAGCTTCACAGTGTGCTTTAACCTTAGCCACTAAAAATATGAATTAATATAATCATTTAATACTTTAAAAAGTATTAATTCCTTCTCAAAAGGGGCTGCATTAAATAAATTAAATTTATTTAATTTTGGAATTCTATTTTTAAATTCCTTATGTCCACTTCCTTTGTTGACTTTTCCACAAGCCTGGGTGCTAAAATTGGGTGAATAAATATTAACAAATATTTATTTAATGCATTATTATTCACCCAAGGTGGGTCGCACTTTTTGCATAATAGAATTATATTTTTAAGAATTTCTTACAATGGGGGATTTTTACCTGCAAGGCAGCCCCGAAATCCCATGATCCACTTAAGTGATTTGAATTTGGCAATGGGATTATTTACCTGCAAGTGAGCAATAAAATCCCGTGATTTGACTTAAGTCACTTTTCTTTTATTTCACCATGGGAGTTTTTACCCTGTAAGGCAGGCAATAAATTCCCGCCTACCTACCGCCTCTAACTTTCCCACTGCAGCTTAAGTGAATTTTCTATCACGGGAAAAAGTACCCTGCAAGGCAGGCAATAAAATCCCACCTGCCTACTACTTCTATTTTTCCCATTGCAGCTTAAATCCTTTGTTTTTCCAAAAATGCGCCCATCCCCAGGGGCTTTTCCGTGCACGACTTCACTTTTTCCCAGTGATCCAGACCTCTGATGGTGACTTCCTCCTGGCATAATGTGTGTATATGTTTTCCAGCTGCTCCAAACCAAAAATCGGGCTTACCCGACAAAGGAATTGTTCTAGAGAAATTTCACAGAAAATGAAACGGGACAACACAAAAACACGAAAAATTGCCAAAAGTCACAAATAAAGCCCAAAACTTATTCCAAGTTAAAACCCTTATGGTACATAAGAGTAATGACATATTTGATCATAACAGAGTTAAAATGGAGTGCAAATAGCCTCATACGGGCTCAAAATAATTAAATACAAATTTCCCGCAGACAAATCCCGACGACAGAATATAACAACTTTGGGCATCTGGGTATTTGGCGAAAAAGGCTAATATGGCTCTTTGGGAATATCTTGACGCAATACAAGAACTTTCAAGCAATAAAAACACAAAACGACCCATTATTTTAAAAGTACGAAAAATTTTCGGATAGGGTAGTCGCAGATTTCAGGATGAAATCTGGGTGACACCACTCTCTCTTCAATGTTATATTTTTTCTTTGAGGGTTACACCTTTTAATATGACTTAAGTAACTTTAGAAACATAATGTAAATTAAGTCACCTTGCTATTATAAGAGGGACTTAAATATTTAAAGTGGAATACGAACAATCTTAAGTCATATGAAGGTATTCAAAAGGTCATGAGGTAGATGAAGAGTCATATTCTATTCTATAAATTGTAAAGCCATTCCCATTTTAAAGGGTTGGCGATTGATCTTGTAGACTCAAGAGTGCATTCTACCTTGAGAGAAAGCAAAGGAGATAGCCATTTTCTTCTACTCTTCCCCTCTCAAATTTCTTCCATTCCTACACTATGTACAACTTTTGTTCAAGCATCATACAAGAAGGAGTTTCTAGCTTTCTTTGACCAAGGGATTTCATGACACTTTGTTCTCATCAAATTCTATTTGGTCTTGTTGTACATTTATAAGGTTTTTTCTTCTCATAAATGCATGTGATGAAGTTTCTAACTAGTGTGTGTGCGGGAATCTGATTTTCTACTACTGCAAAGATTAGTTCTCCTACCTCCATTCTCACTCCCTTTCCCACTTTCGAGACAAAGTCATCTCTTGCGGTATATGCAAGCATTTTCCTTGAGGGTCGGTGGAGTGCCCCTTTGTTGGATCCCCAATCGAAAGGCCACCACAGAAATCCACCTTTTCATGTGCATGCACATATGGAAGCTACATCGGTTAAGTAGAGGACTTAGATTCCCAAAGCGTTGGCAAGAAATCCACAAGTTTTTCCACCTAACAAATTTTCTCGCCAGCTTTTGGCGCCCACCGTGGGGCAGATTTAGTAGCATCTGCACCCAAAATACAACCGCAAGGTCCCAAATTTTTAAAAAAATCAAATATTGAAAAAATCATAAAAGAGAGTTCAAGAAAGTCCATTTCAAAAGATACACTGTTGATTTCTGCACATGACTTTTCACATTCCACAAAGGGCCTTTCATATTCCCGTGTAAAAGCTTCCAAAAGCTAGCTGAAGGAAGATACACTAGGTTGAGAAGGTCGAGAGGTGTTGCTGATTTCAATTTCGAAGCTTTGCAAAATCTGCAAGAACGAATTAGAGATAATCCATATTTCTTCTCTCAAGCCTCCTCTTCATCTGGCTCTTCAAGAAGTTCACCTGGTAATCCTATCCAAAATCCTTCAAATTATACAATTTTTCAACAACCATTGAACATCAACTTCCCAAAAGAAGAAGAATTTGAAGAAGAATTCATAGAAGAAAGAGCTGAAGCAGAAGAAGAAGAAACAATGGCGAGACGAAGAAGAAATACCTCAACCCATTACTCCATGGGGAAGGAATACAGCCACGTGCTCTTGAACCCCCTCTTCACAATCTACCAATGGGTTCCCACAAGAACTTTCCAAAGTTCAAAGGTGACAACACACAACATCCGAGAAGAACACATCGTTGTTGTCACGACATCATGTGGAATTCTTGGTGTCCAACATGAAGACATTTCTGTAAGATTGTTCGCGGAGTCCCTCTAAGAAAAAGTAGTAGAATGTTTTTACCTCCTACCTTCTCGGTCCATCATGGGTTGGAATGACATCAAGGATGCATTCTAAGAGAGATTTAAATAGAATGAATATTGTGAAGACCTCTTTGTGCGGTTGGCTCAAATAAATAAAGGAGAAAATGAAACCATGAGAGACTTTGTGGCTCATTTTGAACAGTTCTCTACAGGATACCTGAAGAGGATTCACCATCTGAAAACAATATCAAAAGATTCTTCATAAACGCTCAATCACCGGAGGTAGGATTTATCCTATGAAGAGTTCAACCAAGGAACATTGTAGAATCACAAAGGAGGGCCATTGAATTGGATGACGATCTCATCCTCTTTGGAAAGATCAAGAATCCATCAAAGGGCAAGGCCCAACATCCTAAGATGAGAGAACTAATCCATCGCTGCAAAAGTTGGTGAATGAGATGGCCTCTTTGAAGAGGGAATTATTTGAATGAGTTTCTTCTCAAAGAAGCAATAGAAATCAGATTATAGGAGCACCCCAAAGACTTGCCTTAGAGGCCCCACCCGTGAATGTAAATTGTAGATTCCAAGAAAGTGAAGAAGATCTTAAACAAGAAGGTGGAAATTTCCAAGAAAGTGATGAGTTTGAGAATGATACACAAATCAGGTTTTGTGAGTATTTTGGAGGTTATGAAGAAGATGAAGAAGATGCACCAAGTTTCTCATGCGCGGTATTCACTCGTTCTCAATCTGAGAAAAGAGCATCTCCCTCCACTGCTGCAAAAGAAAAGAAGGTTAATGATCCTCCTATGACGACTAAAAAATAAAATAATCAGTCAAGGATCCCCACTTTTATCTTCCATGAAGTCTACATTGTTGGAGCGACCTACAACAAGTAAGAATATGCCCGTAATCCCAAGTAAGCTTTCGATGTCTCTTCCAAGTCTAAATCTAAATCTACTCCTACAAAATCTAATACCTTGAAATCTCCTAGTGTGTCGTTCAAAATACCATCCATTCCTCAAACATCAAATCTTGCTCCTAAGCCTATCCAGACTCCAAAATCAGTCCCTTCACCCCCTTGTCCACATCTGCTCCCTTTGACTTCATAGAATATGCAAAAAAATCCAAAGTGCAGATTACGAAACTAATTATTTGCGCAGACTCACCTGAACAATTCGAGAGGTTAGTCCGATACATCAGGAGTGGTAGTGTTACACCCAATGTTGTAACTTCTAGTTCCAAAGGCATGCTACAAAACTCACCTACACCTCCCTCACAGAACATGCTTTCTCTGAGTGCATCAAAGACTGATAAAGTTGAACCATTCTACGTCTCCCTTCTTGTTGGATAATATTTAATAAACAATTGCATAATAGATTCTAGTGCCTCAGATAATGTGATGCCTTTAAAGGTCGCCAATTCTCTTAAACTTACAATGACTACACCTAGTGTCTCTTGTTACTCTTTGGAATCAAAAAGATCTCACTTGTAGGGTAGGTTAAAGATGCATAGGTAGCTATCGTAAGATTTCAAGAGAATAAATTTTCAGCGATGATTTTGGCGAGAGACGTCTCGGCCTCATTTAGAATGTTCTTTGAGTAGAAATTTTTGTCAAGGTTTGGGAGGGAAAATTCAGATGAATTAGTCTTTTTCAACCATACCAATGAAGAGAGACATGGAGAAATTACTTCTGAGAAGAAAATGAGGTACACTGTGTAAAAATCCGAAGCCTGTGGCTAACATTTTGTACCAAAATACCAGGTGGATGAATCACTTGGTGACAACCGAGGAGGAAGAAGATATTCCCACCTTGATACATCCGACTTGACTTCTCGGAGATATTTGGACTTTGAAGAAGCATTGAGGAGATTCGAGTTACAAGAGGACAGCCCCGAATTGCCAAATGATGCAGACCGCGAGGAAGAGGAAATGGTTCTTAGTGATTTTCAAGAAGAAAAATCAGCCTATACACTTTTCCAAGGTGAGGTGTTATTCTCATTCCCATTTGGGGATGAAGATGATCTCTGTCAAGCCATCTATGGAGAGACAAAATCAGCTTGTGATGAGCCTGTGAAAGGTTTGAAAGAAATTTCTATACAAGGACTGTTAAGAGCCATAGAAGAAACAAAGGACCCTGAGATCAATCTGGAACTTTTAATGTAAGCCATGAATATGGAAGATAAACATGAAGCTGATTTGGAAGCCTTAAATAATGTGAAGGTCAACCATATTGAGATAAGGAAAGATGAGAAATATGATGTCGCTTCTCAAGCCAATGGTTGGTGGATACAATGATGAAATTGAAGTATTTTCTTTCCCATTTGAATATGAAGACTCTTTCTATGATGAAGAAATTGAAGTAAGGAATTTGAAGACCTCTAAAGATGAAGCTCCTTTTGATGAAGGATCGGTAGAGTGAAGAAATTCTTGAGATGATGAGTTAATCCCTCCGTGATAGTTTCTTTGAGTTGCAGTAGATAAAGATTCTACAAAGGCGTATAAAGAGGGACTACGAGGAAATGATGAAGCATTACTCCATGCAAGAAATATTGGATGCGGTAGAAGTGGTGGAAGAACTGAGCTGATTCTTTATCTCTTCACTCATGCCATGGGAATACAAGACAAGTATGATGCCACATCCAGTCTTTCACCAATACTCAAGCACCTCATAGTGAAGTAAAGGAAATGGATAAGTCTGAGGTTTCTCATGGAAGAGATGTCAATGAGCATAGACATGGGAAAGAAATTAACTCAGAAGGTTCAAGGAAGTGGAACAAAAATCAGCATTGGGGCAGCGATGAGATGCTCGATGGAGAATCAGCTATATGGATAAACATGGAAGGAAACTAGCATTATGAAACCAATTTCAAAGAGCATGAAGACATTGGAGTTTCCAAGAAAGGACCCGAGCATCAAGAAGATCACATGGAATCACTCCTACCAAGTACACCGAGCAATTGTGAAAGCACTGGCTTTCCTAAGCGTTGAGGAGGGGAGGATACTTTCTAGAACCCGTCAACGGCTTGCGTATCATCATTCGGTGTTTCCTCTTCGGGGGTAACTTTTGTGAAATAAAAATTACTTCAAGGAAAGTCGGTTGTCCTCGCCTTGTACCATAGGTGATTGATACATGTCTTTCCCTTTACATTGTGTGTGTTTCCCTTCCAATTGTGTGTCGTGTGTTTCCTTTCGGTCGTTTGTGTGTGGGTGTTTCCTTCTTCTAATCTTCCTTTCTTGAAGTTGTGCATGACTCAGGGCCCAATGATAAGGAACTCGGTCAACGAATTTTATGGTCTAAGATTGAGATTATAGATTCCCATGTCATGTCTTTGTTACGCTCAGATCCATGTCATGTCCCAAGCTAGAGCCGATTGTTATCGTGAGAATGTGCAACAGGAAATTGACAATTTCCGAGCACAACAACTATACCCCTATGCAAATATTTTCATGTTTTATCATTCTCATTATCCCGTAAAATTGACAAGGGCAATTTTACCGATAACCATACCGAAACTTTTGTTTCGATCCCTCGTTAGGGATCCCTTGCGTTCGAAACGTTGTAAAATCCCTTCCCGGGAAATCTAGTTTTCGAACTTAGTCTTTTTGAGCCTTTTTTGGCTGGGCGCATGGATTTGCCTTGTAACACGAAGTTTTGGTGCGCCCCCTTAAAAGCCTTTGGCGCATAGTTTTCCATGTTAACACGTCTTTCGGTGCGCCAAAGGGCGCACATAATCTCTATGCAACACCAAGTTTCGGTGCGCCAAAGGGCGCACATAACTTCATGTCGACAATACATATGGTGCGCCAAAGGCGCGCTCAATCTTCTGTTGTCAAATACTTTCGTGCGCCAAAGGGCGCACGTTTTCCCCTGTCGACAGCAACTTTCATGCGCCATTTCAAAAGTGGTTGGCGCATTGATGACAAGTTTTTCTATATATATACGTGCGCGCCCAATGTCATTTTCATTCTTTTTGTCGAGCACGTGATCACTCTGGACTTGTCAGCCTCTGCTTCGTCGTTTTCGTCGCCCTGTGGACCCGCTCTCAATTTTGCTATATATCTAAGGTAAGAGGTTCTCCCTCTTCTCCATTTTCGCGCTTTCGGTTCTTGGTCTGTGTTCTTGGTCTGCGTTTTGGTTTGCTAGCCAGTGTAAAATGAGATATGTTTGAGCTATTTTCCCCCTGTGCTGTCCTGTTTTCTTCTCTTCTTTTCCTCCTCCTCCCTCTTTCCAGATCTGCTGGTAAAGAGTATTGTTTTGAAATAGCTTGGTCTAAGAATCTTTTTTATAAAAACCTTGTATGTCCATGCTATCTTTGAAATGGAGAAAAGAATGAAAATGTTTGAAGCAATGAGTTTAGTTCTATGGCGCACTGGCGCGTCTTGTTGCACTTAAAACAGTTGCGCCCCTTTGGCGCATCTACCCGCCATGTTACATGACCAAAACCCGCGCCAATGGCGCAGCCTTTTGTCCTGCTACATCTAGAACTCATGCGCCTTCAAAGCGCGCCCTTTTTGCATGCTACAAGTATAAATCCCGCGCCTCCTTAAAAGCCTTTGGCGCACCCTTTATCCATGCTACATAATGTTTCCATGCGCCAAAGGGCGCACCCAGCTTTCATGTAACACAAGCCTTATTCGCGCAAGTATAAAGCTATCAAGGCGCGGTCGCACCCTCCATTGCAGTAACATGATGTTGTGTAAACCCTTCATGCGCCACGCCAAAGCCTTTGGCACACCATTTGTTAATGTTACATAATCCATCCATGCGCCAAAGGGCGCACCGAACCTTCATGTAACATACTCTTTCCATGCGCCCTGCTATAAAATGCAACCTGCTTCATCCATGCGCCATGCGCCTTTGGCGCCAGTATAACCTCTGCAACATTCCTTTTCTGTGTGCCTTATCTATTTGGCCTGCCAGTTGCATTTTTCCCGCGCCCTGAGCCTTAAAATCTCTAACTCTTTCTTCTGCTAGCTTTCCAATGGAAGATCAAATGACTAATTCAACCTTTTTGGATTGGGTCTCACTTCTTCTTCATGCAGATCAGCAACTGAGTTCGAAAGAACACATGTCTACGTCAAGCAAGAAGCCCACCAAACCAAGAGGAAAGGCTAAGGCGACGAAAGAAGAGATGAAATACAAATATCAGAGGGTCAGGATGCCCGAATCACAGGCTGAGTGCAGTATGGATGTCAGAGACTCTGAATTGGGTCACATTGACATGGATGAGTTCTGGGTTAGGACTCAAAAAGTTACAAGAAGTCCATGGATGGACAAGTTAATAGGCAGTGCCCTGCACTTCGCCGGAGGAATCCCCGTCAGCACTGTAAACAACGAATTCATGATGGTGATTGCGCAATGTTACAACAAAGACACAAGATGTGTCGAGAACAGTAAGGGCGAGGCAGTCATAAACCTCACTGCCCGTCACTTTGAGTTAATACTTGGCATCCCTCACCACCGGAACTACGTGGCTGTTAGCCAACGAGAATGCATCAAGGCCTGGGAAGACAACGAAGACCAGTGCATGCAGTTGATGAATGAGGTCTACCTAAAGAACAAGAAGGCGGTGACCCGGTGGCCTCAGACTATCCACCGAAGTGATTTCTCAGAGGAACTCAGTGATACTATCACTTTCCTGAGCAGAGTCTTCGGGCTTTCAGATGCCCACTATTTCCATAAGTGGATGCTGCGGTACCTGGAGACAATGAATAAGAATTTGCCCGATCAGCGCTTTTGCTTGGGGGAAATAATAAGCAGCACCATCTCTGAGCAGCTACAACAGTTCGCCACAACAGGAGTGTTCCATATGAACTCCTATGTAGTCTATGCTGCAGCGTCGGCAAGGGATTATCCGGGGCTGAACCGAAGTGGAGTATGGCCTCAGGCCAAGATATTTGATTACTATCCAGAGCTGAGGCTGGAGAATAGCATCCAACATTTCGCAAAAGTTAATGATGCATTCTTCTATCATGTCATCTGCCTACTGAGGCCAAACATGACTCATAGCCGGACGACCAAAAACATAGTGGCAGTCACAGAGAAATGGGGGGCCCTGTTCACCCAATTTCCCATGTTCACCTATCTGAGGGCTGCCAACTTTTTGGGAGAGCCAACCAGGCTACCAAGGTATGCTTTGGGCCTAAGTTGATTCTACTAGAATCACAAGGCAAATAGTCACATACCATGAGAAGTGCCTCAAAAGAAAGAAGGGTGGAACTCCTTTCCCCCTCAAAGTGGGCCGATACACATGCTCCACCCACCATAAGGCGAAGGAAATGTTCGCAGAGCTGGAGCTACTCAATTTGAAGCATGACTTCCCAGCCAGGCCTACCTTCGACCCAAGAAGCTGCCTGCCAAAAGCGAAGCTCGATCCGATCCATGTCCCTCAAATTGAGGATATTTACATTGACGTTCTCCATGAGGCGGAACTCAGAAGAAAGGATCACTCTCGCTTAGCATTGGCGGAAATCATCCAATACGGAGTGGCCATTATCCCCAAAGGCTTCCAGACTACGGAAGATGAAGTAGATAAGGTGTATAATGACACAAGATGGGGACAATTGGCCCTTCCCGGCCATTGACAGAACAAGGCTCCTCAAACAATTGAGGAGAGGGTCAAGGAGACTATGCGAAGAACAGAGCATTGGTGCCGCATGAACGGACTAATCTACCTCGGGGTAGATTTCACAACTTCCCCTTTGGGCAACGCGCCTCCAAGGTCAAAGAAGCAGCTGAAAGGCAAAGGTGCAGAAGGTGAACCTAGCACCATTCAGGAGGAAGCCCCTGAAAGTCCTCTTCCTTCAGAGCCTGAACAAGTCATAACTCTTGATGAGGAATTGACAGAGGATAGTCCTATACACCCATCCACCCAGGATGTTGGCGTCGCTACAACTTCAGAGGTCCCTTCTATCCCTTCTTCTTCTCTTCCTTCCCCTCCTCGAGTGACTCAAACGACCACCCCTTTGGTCGTGTCCTCTGCCCCTTCTTCTACCCTTTCCCCTGCTTCTTCATCTATCTTCTCCTCCCTCGCCGATTTGTCTTCCTCTATTTCTTCCCTCATCTCCGAGCTCCCTTCCCTTCCTATGTCTTCTATAGTTGCGGTTTCCCTTCCTCCCGTAGACATTTCTTTGGCTATTCTTTCAATGCCGCCGCCACGTGTCTCCGCGTTTTCCCCTCTTCTACCGTTCTTGCCTCCCCCTCTTCTCTCGGTCCTTCTTCTATAGGACCAGCTTGGATCTCTCGGCCCGAAATGAGCCAACAAAAGAGGAAAGTCCCCATCGCTCCGATGGACTTTTCGGTCATTCCAGCTAAAGGAGCAAAGAAGCACAAGCCGGTTACACGCTTCTCAAAGAGCGCTGCAGGTGAGAGAGTCATGGAAATAGCGTACCCCAACCCCCTCAAAGAGAAAGAAGATCTGTCTCCGACAGATTTCACCGTGACCCAAGTCACAATGGGGACATCCTCTGAAAGTCTCCAGGGGGAAGCTCTTTCCATAGTTGATGCACTCTGCAAAAAGCTTCAGGAAACGAAAGAGGAGAAAAGGCTACTGAAGGAGCAGAACAAGTACCTGCTTCAAGCCTTACAGAAGATGGGAAGTGCACCTCCCACAACTGCCGCCGAGACTCCTGAGCTGCTCAGTCAGGAGAAGATCAATGAGTATTCAAAGATCGGCGAGCAGGGTATGGTTGTTTCTGCTTGGAGGAGCCAGATCCTCAAGGATAGTGAAAGAGTAATCGCCGAGTATATCAGTTTATACCTAAACATCGAGAAGGCGAATAAGGAACTCCAAGCATTAGCAGGTCCGATATCAGAAGAGTTAGAACATGCTAGACTCCAGCACGAGACCTTCCAACAAATGTTCGACTGTTCAGTCGAAGATCTGGTCAAGTTCGGAGTCTTCGGTCATCCAAGGGCCCTCAACAAAACTATGTCCACTCTGGACTATCAGATAGATCAGCTGGAATTTGTTTTAGAAAAGATAGACAAGGTAAAGGAAGAGGCCCTGGATGCAATGCATCAAATGGAGAAAATTGTCCTCGCCATGACTCCAGGGTTGCTCACTCCTTCCCTTACCTTGAGATCAGCTGATGACACTATCCGGATCTTCAAGGAGATAGCTTCTCAAGGGACAGGGCCAGAGGTCACATTCGACACTGAATCTATCAACAACCTACTGGCCTGTAGGGACTTCATCGGGTTCCTTATCGAGGCGGAGAAAGATTATTCCAAACTCCCGGAAAAGCTCATAGACGAGCGGGAGACTTGCGAAGCAATCGGTGAACGGCACAGGATCCATCACGGGATCAATTTGGGCCAATGATCAGCAAGTTTTTGGAATACCGCGCTCAGTTCCACATATCATCACCTGAGCAGCATCAGAAACAGGCAACCCCTTTTCGGCCGCAGGATGATGATGATGAGTAGCTTCTTCTTCTTCTTCTTCTTCTTCTCTCTATTCTCCGACTTTCTTTTCGAAATGTCTAAAATGTGTTGATACAAATGATGACATCATCCATGTTGCATCATGGGATGATGTCATCCACCAAGTTGTCAAAGTCAACATGACTTTTAGATATTTTGTAAATATCTTTGTAAATAAGTGGTTGGCTCCATTTTTCCTTCTCTCTCCCTCATCTTCTATAAATATGAGAATACTTGTTGTATTCGGGGTGAACATTTTTTAGATAGAAATAGAAGTGAGGAGAGAAAGACTTTGAGCTTTCTTGTAACAGAAAAGAACAAGTAATACAATTATTCAGACTTTGTGCTCAATAGCTGTGTTATACATTAGATCTTTCTTACGTTAGATCTGTATGTGTTTAATCTGTTGGATTCATATCTACTTTTCCGTCATTTGTTTATCAGTATTGCTTTGTTTATTTATGCAAGTAGGTTTGGCTCTGTTTACTACCAAACTAAAAACATAAATCTTCTGACCTTTCTGCTTTGGAATTCATTTCTTTTCTCCCTTCGGATCTGTTCTTTCTCTTCTCCCTCTTTCATTCCTTTCTTTTCACAGCCTGGAACACTCTACTGGGATGAGATCCCAACCCCGAAGGTAGAATCGTGAGACTTGCATAGGTTCTGCTAGTGGAAATAGCAATAAACCGGAGCTTCTTTGTCTCAAAGAGGGCTAAGCCACCGCACACTTGTTGGCTCGTCTATCCATAGATCTGTCCACGTGATGATTTTCGGACCAACACATTCCTAAGAAACCATGGATCTGCTTGATCACCCAAATGAATTCCCAACCAATTTCATGATATTATCCTCGGTGATTTAGGAAATTCCATTAATTCCCCTAAGTGATTTTAGGAGTTCATTGAAAATGTTATCTTTTGGCGGTATAGGGAAGGGCTATTATTAGCCTTCCGGAGATGGATCAACCCCTGGAGCAAAGAAGAATGACCAAATTCAACATAGCGTTGAATGGAAGACCTTATAACATGATGGAAATGATTTTGGAAGGCTTTGGGAAGTTATGAAAGACTTGGAGTAGTCTGAGTGAAAACAGGGTTCACAAGCCTAGGCAGTACATAGGCCTAAAACAACTGTTGGGATTCAAACAAAGATTCTCGGGAGCTCCATATGGATTTATAAGTAAAACAAAACATCTTTGGAAATAGGATTCCAAGACCTACATGATGGTGAAATAATATTTTCACAACACCTTGGCGCATATGATTGGAAGAAAGTTTTCTCAGGTACAAGTGGAGTCCTAGATCAAAAATCTGATTTTTCAGGGATCATATGATCAAATAAAGACATGAGACCCACATCATTGGATTCAAAATGCCATTTCTAGTTAGGATCATATAAAATTTCACCAATAAATTCCACCGGAAGCTCAAGTTATCTGCATTCCAAGTTACCCTCTCAAAGGTAGTTCAGGACTTAGTCATTTTTTCGAGAGGACATGTGTCAGCACCAGGATCCTGGCGGGATTTCATGTCCCCCACATCCCTGAGGTTAGGTAAATCACCCTTGTAAAATTCTCCCAGCCCTCATGTGACCCTTGGGACCCTCATATGACCTCCATACCGGCGCTTCAACCCTTAAGTGCTTATTTGGAGCATGCATTCCCTACCGTCGGATCGGTCACCACGTGTCAGCTCCAGGACCACCATGGAATTTGATGTACCTTATGCACCTGAGGTGGGGGACATCAGGCCTTGTAAAATGCACCCAGCCCCTATGGGAGTCTTCTGGACACCCATGTGACCTCATTTCAGCTCCCAGTGCTTTAAAGCAATTTTTTCCTCCTTCATCCCCTGCCGTTGGATCTAGTGCCACGTGTCGCCGTCTTGCTCATTGTGGAAGTTGATGTCCTCACATCCCTAAGGTTAGGAACATCAAGATTTGAAAAATACACCCTAACCCTAATTGTGCATATCTTTTTAAAATCTCCCAAGTGTCGCTTTCTTCATTTCTAACTTCTAAACATTTTTGTGCACTCCATTCCTCCATTTCTTCCTTTGCAACATTCTACCCTCACTCTGCCATTGAAATGCTCGAACAAATCAAACCAAGACTGAAACAAAATACCCATGGTGATTTTCGGGTCTCAGATAGATCTTTCATCAAAACAAGAAGGAGAAATGAAGAGCAAGAAGGAGAGAACAGTGAAAATCCCCATAGCCTAAAAATGAAGATCTAAAGAAATGTTGCAAACCGGTGCATGAAACAACAAACCATTTGCTTCTATTCATTCCTCTATCCAATACCATCAGAAAGACACCTTCAAACTCCCCCCTCGTGTGACAGAGCAGCCACAATGAAGAAATCTCATTTCCGGCTCAACGAAGAAAGAAGTAAGATTTCCCGTCAAACTAGTTGCCGGATTGAAGTAAGATCGCACGTGAAGCACCAGAAGACAAAACCCACATCAAAAATATAAATTTCATTGTAAATGGAGGAGAAAACCAGACCTGCAATTTTCAGGTCCATTAATGGCTACCGTACCCAGAAGCACTGCCAGGTCTGAAAATTAAAACTTTAAAATCTCCTGGATTATTAAGCGGGCGGGCCCAAAATTTCAGAGGGAGGATATTGGGAAAAAAACCATATAAAAAAATTTGTTCCACATCAATCCAACTCCCAGAGGAAAACTTTCTAAAAATAGTAGGTCTACTACATAGGAACTACTATTTTGGGAAAGTCATCGATAAAAGAACCTGTGAAGAAGACGAAGACATTGGAGGTAAACTACGACTGAAAATTCACCAGAATAGACATTGTTTGGCAATTACTAAAAATAGTAAGTGGCCCCTCGAGCACCTACTAAAAATAGAAATTTGATCTAGAAGAAATGAGGAACACGGGAGAAAGAGGAAAACTAAGCCGCAACATCCAGTTGAAGATCGAGGAATTGCTTTTCCACACTTACTAAAAATAGTAAGTTGATTTTTCAAAGGGAGATATGAAGATGAAATGGATGGGTCAGAAGCCATCACAACCCTTTTCCTATGAGTATGATGTGGAAGACAATGATGTATTGTACATGGACCCGAATGAACTTAAAATTCAAACTTCAAATGAGAAAATTTCTGAAATTTGAATAGCTATATAAGCCACATGTCTACAAACCATGGCTATTCCGGAAATCCTCCTATCAAAAGACCCGAATTTCTCTTCCACATCCAAGAAGATATCACTTCTAATTTGAGAGAAGCTATTTGGTATAACATGACAAAGTTCCAACCATTACTTCATTACCACGAGAATCCTCGACCTTGAAGAAAAATCGCGTTGCAGAATTAGAGAGCCAAAGACAAATTCCAGCACCACAAAGGTGAACATATACTTCCAAGCTAGTGGATAAAAGGTACACTCGGCAATAGAGGCAAGGAGGACAAACCAACCCCATTTTGAAGAACTTCAAATAAGACAAGAGCTACTTAGAATTTAGAGGCCTCCCCTTCATCAAGCAACCGATCACGTTGAGAACCTGAGTGCTACTAATCCTTTGGATGGTGAATTTCCATACATCAATGAGAACCTAGAAAATTTCACTGACATAGAAACCGAAGAAGTTAGAGAAAGAAGAAGAAAGAGTGGAAGAGGAAATAAGGGATCAACTTGATGAAATCAAAAGACTTAAAGCTAAGGCAGATGAAAGAGAAGTAGTAGAAACCACAAGTGAATAAGGAGTATATGAATTATGATCTACTATTTGAGCCACTTCAAGTGGTCAGGCATGTTGTTGACTCCAACTCTCCTCTCATTCAGGATTTTCCTCCTCCTTCAGGATAAAGAATGGTTGATGTGCCCGTCATTGAGCTTGAAACTGAAGAGATGTTTCCGTGGATGTGGGAAATGATCATCCTCGACACTCACATGGTGCAACAAGTAGTAACTCCCAATATATCAGCAATTTTCATGATGGCAAGGAATAAATAATACAAAGAGAAGATTGAGGAACTAGAGGAGAAAGTGCGAACTATTTCATCTTATGTGCAACACTTAGGTGAAACCAAGCACTATAACACTTACTATTGAGAAAGTGGTACCCATCAAAGAGCTTTGATCTTGAATCCATCAAAATAATGTATGAGTTCATGATGCGGGACCAAGAAAATAATGAATGGATCGATTCAATCTTCAAAAAGGGAAGTCAGCACTTCAAGAGGTGGTCAAGATCTTTGCATACATGTGTGCCACCGCCGACGAACACGAGCACTAAAAATGAAGTGGAGAACAATCGAGAGAATGGAGTCGTCCTTCAGTAACAACTCTTCCTTCATCATAATTCTTATTCTTCTTCTTCCTCTTCTTTCTCTCTCTCTCTCTCTTCAATGTTATATTTTTGCGTTGAAGGTTGCACCTTTAATAGACTTAAGTGACTTTAGAAATATAATGTAAATTAAGTCACCTTGTTATTATAAGAGGGACTTAAATATTTAAAGTGGAATATGAACAGTCTTAACTCATATGAAGGTATTCAAAAGGTCATGAGGTAGATGAAGAGTCATATTCTTTTCTATAAATTGTAAATCCATTTCCATTTCAAAGGGTTGGAAATTTATCTTGTAGACTCAAGAGTGCATTCTACCTTGAGAGAAAGTAAAGGAGATAGCCATTTTCTTCTACTCTCTTCCTCTCTCAAATTTCTTCCATTCCTACACTATGTACAACTTTTGTTTAAGCATCAATACAAGAAGGATTTTCTAGCTTTCTTTGACTAAGGGATTTCATGATACTTGGTGCTCATCAAATTCTATTTGGTCTTGTTGTCATTCTGAGGTTGTTTCTTCTCATAAATGCATGTGTTGAAGTTTCTAACTAGTGTGTGTGCAAGAATCTGATTTTCTACCTACGTAACATTAGTTCTCCTACCTCCATTCTCACTCCCTTTCCCACTTTGAGACAAAGTCATCTCTTATAGGTATATACAAGCATTTTCCGCAGGAGGTTAGTGGAGTGCCCCTATTGGATCCTCGGTCGAAAGGCCACCACAAAAATCCACCTTTTCATGCACATGCACATATGGTAGTTGCACTAGTTAAGTAGAGGGACTTAGATTCCCAGTGTTGGCAAGAAATCCACAAGTTTGTCCACCTGACAAATTTTCTCACCAACATTTTTAATGCACCCACCGTGGGGAAGATTTAGTAGCATCTGCACCCAAAATAATACGACCGCATTGTCCCAAAAATTTTAAAAAATCAAATATTGAAAAAATCATAAAAGAGAGTTCAAGAAAGTCCATTTCTGAAAGATACACTGCTGATTTCTACACGTGACTTTTCACATTCCACAGTGGCCTTTCGTATTCTGACTGTAAAAGCTTCCAAAAGTTGGCTGAAGGAAGATACACCAGGTTGAGAAGGTCGAGAGGTGTTGCTGATTTCAATTTTGAAGCTTCGCAAAATCTGCAAGAACGAATTAGAGATAATCCATATTTCTTCTCTCAAGCCTCCTCTTCATCTGGCTCTTCAAGAAGTTCACCTGGTAATCCTATCCAAAATCCTTCAAATTCTGCAATTTTTCAACAACCATTGAACATCGACTTCCCGGAAGAAGAAGAATTTGAAGAAGAATTCGTAGAAGCAAGAGCTGAAGCAGAAGAAGAAGAAACAATGGCAGATGAAGAAGAAATACCTCAACCCATTGTTCCATGGGGAAGGAATACAGGCCCACTTGCTCTTGAACCCCCTCTTCACAATCTACCAACGGGTTCCCACAAGAACTTTCCAAAGTTCAAAGGTGACAACACACAACATCCGGAAGAACACATCGCTGCTTTCACGACATCATGTGGAATTCTTGGTCTCCCTCCACTTTGCTGCAAAAGAAAAGAAGGTTGATGATCCTCCTATGGCGACTCTGAAAAATAAAATAATCAGTCGAGGATCCCCACTTCCATCTTCTATGAAGTCTGCATTGTTGGAGCCTGACCCTGCGATAAGTAAGAAGATGCCCACAATCCCAAGTAAGCTTTCTGATGTCTCTTCTAAGTCTAAATCTAAATCTTCTCCTACAAAATCTAATACCTTGAAAGCTCCTAGTGTGTCTTTTAAAATACCCTCCATTCCTCAAACATCAAATCCTGCTCCTAAACCTATCCAGACTCAAAAATCAGTCCCTTCACCCCCCTTTTCCACATCTTCTCCCTTTGAGTTCATAGAATATGTAAACAAAGCCAAAGTGCATATTACTAAAACCGTATATTTGAGGACTCACCCTGAACAATTTGAGAGGTTTGTCTGATACATCAGGAGTGGTAGTCTAACACCCAATGTTGTAACTTCTAGTTCTAAAGGCATGCTACAAAACTCACCTACACCTCCCTCACAGAACATGCTTTCTATGAGTGCATCAAAGACTGATAAATTTTAACCTTTATATGTCTCCCTTCTTGTTGGAGAATATGTACTAAACAATTGCATAATAGATTCTAGTGCCTCAGACAACATGATTTCTTTGAAGGTCACCAAGGCTCTTAAACTTACCATGACTCCACCTAGTGGCTCTTGTTACTCTTTGGAATCAAAAAAGGTCTCACTTGTAGGGAAGGTCAAAGATGCATAGGTGGCTCTCGCTAAATTTCTAGACAAGAAAGTTTCAACGATGATTTTGGTAGTAGACGTCCCAATTTCATTAAAAATGTTGCTAAGTAGAATTTTTGCCGAGAGTTGGAGGGAAAATTCAGATGAATTGGTCTTTTGCAACCATACCAATGAAGGGAGACATGGAGAAATTGCTTCCCGAAGAAAATGAGGTACACTATGTAAAAATCCGAGAAGCCTAGAAGCTAACATTTTGTACCAAAATACCAGGTGGATGAATCACTTGGTGACAACCGAGGAGGAAGAAGATATTCCCACCTTGATAGGTCTAGACATGCCTTCCCAGAGATATTTGGAATTTGAAGAAGCATTGAGGAGATTCGAGTTACAAGAGAGCAGCCCCAAATCACCAAATGATGCAAGATCTGAGGAAGAGGAAATGGTTCTCGGTGATTTTCAAGAAGAAAAATCAGCCTATACGCTTTTCCAAGATGAGGTGTTATTCTCATTCCCATTTGGGGATGAAGATGATCTTTGTCAAGCCATATATAGAGAGACAAAATCATCTTGTGATGAGCCCGTGAAATGTTTGAAAGAAATGTCTATACAAGGACTACTAAGAAGCTACGGAAGAAACAAAGGACCACGAGATCATTCTAGAACTTTTAATGTAAGCCATGAATATGGAAGATAAAAATGAAGCTAATTTGGAAGTGTTAACTAATGTGAAGGTTAGGCATATTGAGATAAGGAAAGATGAGAAATATGATGTCCCTCTCAAGCCAATTGTTGGTGGATAAAATGATGAAATTGAAGTATTTTCTTTCCCATTTTCATATGAAGACTCTTTCTATGATGAAGAAATTGAAGAAAGGATTTTGAATGCCTCTAAAGATGAAGCACCTTTTGATGAAGGATCAGTAGAGTGCAGTGATTCTCGAGATGATGAGGTAATCCCTCCAGATAGTTTCTTTGAGTTGCAAGATAAAGATTCTTCAAAGGCGTACAAAGAGGGACTATAGGAAATGATGAAGCATTACTCATGCAAGAAATATTAGATGCGGTAGAAGTGGCGAAGACCTTGAGCTGATTCTTGATCTCTTCACTCATGCCATGGGCATACAAGACAAGTATGAGGCCACATCCAATCTTTCAGTCAGTACTTAAGCACCTCACGGTGAAGTAAAGGAAATGGATAAGTATGAGGTTTTTCATGGAAGAGATGTCAATGAGCATAGAACTGGGAAAGAAATTAACTCAGAAGGTTCAAGGAATTGGAATGAAAATCAGCATTGGGGCAGCGATGAGATGCTCAATGGAGAATCATCTATATGGATAAACATGGAAGGAAACCGCATAATGAAACCAATTTCAAAGAGCATGAACACAATGTAGTTTCCAAGAAAGGACCTAAGCATCAATAAGATCACATGGACTCACTCCTACAAAGTACACAGACAATTTGAAAGCACACGGCTTTCATAAGCAGCCTAGGAGGGGAGGATACTTTCTAGAACCCATCAATGGCTTCGCAGAACATCATCATTCGGTGTTTCCTCTTCAGGGGTAAATTTTGTCAAATAAAAAGTACTTTAGTGAAAGTGGGTTATCCCTTGTGTTGTACCATAGTGATTGATAGGTGTTTTTCCCTTTTTGTGTGTGTTTCCCTTCCTGTTGTGTGTCATGTGTTTCCTTTCGGTCATTTTGTGTGTGGGTGTTTCCTTCTTCTAATCTTCCTTTCTTGAAGTTGTTCATGAATTCACATGGCCCAATGGATAAGGCACTTTAGTCAACAAATTATATGGTCTAAAATTGAGATTCTAGATTCCCATGTCATGTCCCCAAGCTAGAGCCAGTTGTTGTCGTGAGAATGTGCAACAGGGAAATTGATAATTTTTGAGCATGAAAACTATACCCCTATGGCCAATTTTTCATGTTTTATCATTCCTAAGAAACCCCATATCTGTTCATTCAAGTAGAAATGAATTAACCAATGTCATGATATTATCCTAGGTGATTTAGGAAATTCCATTCATTCCCCTAGGTGATTTTAGGAGTTCATTGAAAATGTTATCTTTTGGCAGTATAGGGAAGGGCTATTGTTGGCCTTCCTAGGATTGGATCAACCCCCTGGAGTAGAGCAGAAGGGCCAAATTCAACATGGAGGTGAATGGAAGACCTTATAACATCATGGAAATGATTTTGGAAGGCTTTGGGAAGTTCTAAAAGACTTGGAGCAGTCTGAGTGAAAACAGGGTTCACAAGCCTAGGCAGTACATAGGCCTAAAACAGTTGTTGGGCTTCAAATGAAGATTTCGGGAGCTCCGGATGGATTTATAGTAAAAAAACATCCTCTAAAGAGGATTCCAAGTCCTACATGATGGTGAAATAATATTTTTCACAACACCTTGGCGCATATGATTGGAAGATTGTTTTCTCAGGTACAAGTGGAGTCCCAGATCAAAATCCAATTTTTAGGGATCATATGATCGAATAAATACATGATAACCACATAATTGGATTAAAAATTCCATTTCCAGTTAGGATCATATAACATTTCACCAATAAATTCCACCGGAAGCTCAAGTTATCTGCATTCCAAGTTACCCTCTCAAAGGCAGTTCAGGACTTAGTCATTTTTTCGAGAGGACACGTGTCAACACCAGGAGCCTGGTGGGATTTCATGTCCCCCAAGTCCCTAAGGTTAGGTACATCACCCATTGGAAAAATTTCCCAGCCCTCATTTGACCTTGGGACCCTCATATGACCTCCGGACACAGCGATTCACCCCTCAAGTGCTTATTTGGAGCATGCATTCCCTGCCGTCGAATCGGTTGCCACGTTCACCTCCAGGACCACCGTGGAATTTTATGTACCTTATGCACCTGAGATGGGGGAGATAAGGCCATAGAAAATGTTCCCATCCCCTATGGGGAGTCTTCTGGACACCCATGTGACCTCATTTCAGCTCGTAGTGCTTTAAAGCAATTTTTTCCTCCTTCATCCCCTGCCATTGGATCTAGTGCAACGTGTCGCCGTCTTGCTCATTGTGGAAGTTGATGTCCCTAACATCCCTAAGGTCTAGAACATCAAGATTTTAAAAATTCACCCTAACCATAATTGTGCATATCTTTTAAAATCTCTCAAGTGTCGCTTTCTTCCTTTCTAACTTCTAAACATTTTGGTGCACTCCATTCCTCCATTTCTTCCTTTGGAACATTCTACCGTCACTCTGCCATTACAAATGCTCGACAAGCTTGACCCAAGAAATGAAACAAACTCCCCATAGTGATTTTCAGGTCTTAGAAGGATCTCTCATCAAAACAAGAAAGAGAAACGAAGAGTAAGAAGGAGAGAACAATGAAAAGCCCCATAGCCTAAAAATGAAGATCTAAAGAAATGTTGCAAACCGGTGCATGAAACAAAAAACCATTTCTTCTATTCATTCCTCTGTCCAAGACCATTAGAAAGACACCTTTAAACTCCCCCCTCATGTGACAAAGTAGCCACAACAAAGAAATCTCATTTCGCTCAACGAAGAAAGAAGTAAGATTTCCCACAAACAATTTTCCAGTTGAAGTAAGATTGGACGTGAAGCACCGAAGACAAAACCCACATAAAAATATAAATTTCATTGTAAATGGAGAAGAAAACCAGACCTGTAATTTTTAGGTCCATTAATGGCTATCGTACCTAGAAGCACTACCAGGTCTGAAAATTAAAACTTTAAAATCTCCTGGATTATTAAGTGGGCGGGCCCAAAATTTCGAGAGGAGGATATTGGGAAAAAACCCATATCAAAAAACTTTGTTCCACATCAATCTAACTCCCAGAGGAAAAATTTCTAAAAATAGAAGTCTACTACATAGGAACTGCTATTTTGGGAAAGTCATCGATAAAAGAACCTGCGAAGAAGACGAAGACATTGGAGGTAAACTACGACTAAAAATTCACTAGAATCAGACACATGTTGCAATTACTAAAAATAGTAAGTGGCCCTCGAGCACCTACTAAAAATAGAAATTTGATCCAGAAGAAATGAGGAACATGGGGAGAAAGAGGAAAACTAAGCCGCAACATCCAGTTGAAGATCGAGGAATTTCTTTTCCACACTTACTAAAAATAGTAAGTTGATTTTTCGAAGGGAGATATGAAGATGAAATGGACGGGTCAAAATCCGTCACAACCCTTTGCCTATGAGTATGATGTGGAAGACAACGATGTCTTGTACATGGACCTAAATTACCTTAAAATTCAAACTTCAAATGAGAAAATTTCTAAATTTGAATAGCTATATAAGCCACATGTCTACAAACCATGGCTATTTTGGGAAATCCTCCTATCGAAAGACACAAATTTCTCTTCCACATCCAAGAAGATATCACTTTTGATTTGAGAGAAGCTATTTGGCATAACAGACAAAGTGCCAACCACTACTTCATTACCATGAGAATCCTTGACCTTGAAGAAGAACGCGTTGCTGAATTGGAGAGGCAAAGACAAATTCTAGCACCACAAAGGTGAGCATAGATTTCCAAGTTGGTGAATAGAAGGTACACCCAGCAACAGAGGCAAGGAGGACAAACCAACCCCATTTTTGAAGAACTTCAAAGAAGAAAAGAGCTTCTTAGAATTCAGAGGCCTCCCCTTCATCAAGAAACTGGTCACATTGAGAACCTGAGTGTTGCTAATCCTTTGGATGGTGAATTTCCATACATCAATGAGAACCTAGAAAATTTCACTGACGTAGAAACTAAAGAAGAAGTTAGAGAAAGAGAAGCAAGAGCGGAAGAGGAAATAAGGGCTCAACTTGATGAAATCAAAAGACTTCAAGCCGAGGTAGATGAAAGAGAAGTAATAGAAACTGCAAGTGAACAAGGAGTATATGACTCATGATCTAATATTTGAGCCACTTCAAGAGGTCCCGCATGTTGTTGACTCCAACTCTCCTCTCATTCAAGATTTTCCTCCTCCATCAGGACAAAGAATGGTTGATGCGCCCATCATTGAGCCTGAAACCAACGAGATGTTTCCATGGATGCGGGAAATGATCATCCTCGACACTCATGCGGTGCAACAAGTAGTAGCTCCCGATATATCAGCAATTATTGCATGATGGCAAGGAATAAATAATACAAAGAGAAGATCAAGGGACTAGAGGAGCAAGTGCAAACTCTTTCATCTTATGTGCAACTCTTGGTGGAAAAAAGCACTATAACACTTCCTATTGAGAAAGTGGTACCCATTGGCAGCTTCGATCTGGAATCCATCAGAAGAATGTACGAGTTCACAATGCAGGGCATCATAATTCTTCTTCTTCTTCTTCTTCCTCTTCTTTCTCTCTCTCTCTCTTCAATGTTATATTTTTGCATTGAGGGTTGCACCTTTTAATACGACTTAAGTGACTTTATAAATATAATGTAAATTAAGTCACCTTACTATTATAAGAGGGACTTAAATATTTAAAGTGGAATATGAATAGTCTTAAGTCATATGAAGGTATTCAAAAGGTCATGAGGTAGATGAAGAGTCATATTCTATTCTATAAATTGTAAAGCCATTCCCATTTCAAAAGGTTGGAAATTGATCTTGTAGACTCAAGAGTGCATTCTACCTTGAGAGAAAGCAAAGGAGATAGCCATTTTCTTCTACTCTCTTCCCCTCTCAAATTTCTTCCATTCCTAAACTATGTACAACTTGTTATCCAAAATGTACCCCTTGCTCATTTTGTGGCTAACTCCTTTCATTCTTCCCTCTCTTGTGCCTCAGTCATAATTTTTTCTTTTCAGCACTCAAAACTTTTGGAAATGGCACCATTGGATAGAGCTCTTTCTCAGCTTTCCAGAAAGGTAAAGTTTTCCTCCTAACTCCATGTATTTTTGAAGTTATGGCCCGATGGAGTTTTTGTGGGAAATTTTCCCCTAAAAGGCCCGCAGCCAATGAAATGGCACCACGTGTCCAAGGAAGTGGCGGGGTCGGAGGAAAACTTGGTTTTTTTACCAAGTGTTTGGAAAAGTTTTCAAAAGGGATATTTTGCCCCGCAGCCCGCCCAGGTGATCAAATTATGCCACATGTCCAGGGGAAAAAAAAATTGAAAAATCGACTAAGTGTTAGCACCATGGAAAATTTCAAAAGGAAGGCCCACCGACCAATCATGTTACGACACGTGTCCTATGGCATCGGACCTTTAGAGGCGGAGGAAAGATTGGAATTTTGGTGAAGTGTTTTGGTAAAAGGGAATGGAGAAGTTTTTGGCCACTCGCCCCCGCCGACCAATCATATTATGCCACGTGTCCATGGGCACGCGGGGTAGCGAGTGCGGGGAGATTGGGATTTTTTCCCAAAAGCTAAAATGAAAAGGAAAATGTTTGCCCAAGCCCCGTGTCTAGTAAGATGCCATGTGTCCCAGGACATGCAAAAAGGCGGGGAAAATTTAGGAAATTTTCCCAAAGGAAAAAAAGGAAATTTCAAAGGAAAAATTGCCCCGAATGCAAACCAATCACATCTTGCCACGTGTCCGGTGGCGGAAAAAGATACAAGACAAGCCCGCATGGAAAATTCAAAGGGAAAGGCCCGCAATGAATGAGGTTTTGCCACGTGTCGAGTCAAGAAATAGGACCAACCAGTGATGGAAAATTTAGGGGAAAGGCCCGCACCAAATCAGCACGTACCACGTGTCCTCAGCTCCTTGGCCGGCGGGAATTTTGGAAAATTTTCCAAAGGGCAAGACAATGAAAAATGAAGCATTAAAGGCCCGCACCTAATCAAAACATGCCACGTGGCACTAGGAATGGTGGAGTGTGGGGAATTTTTGGAAAATTTTCCAAATGACCAAAAGTGGAAAATTTAAAAATTTTGCCCACCAATCCGATTTTGCCCTATTTTTCCCTAAAATTTCAAATGGCCATATCTTTCAATCCAGAGCTCAGTTTTTCACGTTCTTTATATCAATGGAAAGATGGTGAAATTATATACAAGATTCTGGGGTCATTTTTGCATTTTGATGAATTTTGGAGAGAGAAAATTGAAAAAACCTCTAGCATGTGGTCATGGACAGAAATGACGTTTCAACCACCATTTTTAATGAAGAATGGCTTGCATTCTCTCCCAGCATGGGAAAAATGTCAGGGGATGGGCCTGTAAGGATGCCCATGCTATTTTACTATGTTTTGGGTCAGTGGTTGAATCTCTCCCACATTTTCCCGTGTTTCTCTCTCCTGGGGTCATGGCTTGCACTGTAAAAGCCAGAATGGGTTCATTTTTGAAAAAAGAGACACTTTTTCAGCTCTGCAACTTCCCTTTTTCTTCCTTTTTGGCAGAATTTGTGGAAATTTTTACCTTTCCATGCAATACAGCACCCCCTTTTGCCTCTTGATCACTGTAATGCATTGTATTGGATCTGGAATGTTAATATATGCTCTGTGATTAAAATCCCTCAATCCTTTCATATATCTACCATTGTTTTCCTGATCTTTCATTACATTTTGAGCAATTTGTGCATGCTTTGTGCTATGTTTTCTTGTGGATTGTGTATGTATTGTAGTATCAGGTGTCTACAACTCCTTTGGTGCATCACCTCATTAGCATTAGCTTCATTTTCTTGCATTCCCTATCTTTTTCCCCTTGGAATTTAGGGTAGGAACTAGGAATTCAAACCTCTGCAACTTGTAAGTGATATATCTAATCAGAGGAGTTGAGGAACCAGCCTCTAATCTGAGATTCCTCTCCCATTTTTACAAGTCCCACACTTGGGGAGAGGATTCAATGTTGTGTAATCACACTAGATGTCCAAGATGTCAAACTAGAAGTCTGATCAACATCTAGGGGTGCTACTGATTTGTAACAACACAAATTTTGTTCAAGCATCAATACAAGACGAAGGAGTTTCTAGCTTTCTTTGACCAAGGGATTTCATGACACTTTGTTCTCATCAAATTCTATTTGGTCTTATTGTCATTTACGTGGTTGTTTCTTCTCATAAATGCATGTGATGAAGTTTCTAACTAGTGTGTGTGCGGAATCGATTTTCTACCTACAACATTAGTCCTCCTACCTCCATTCTCACTCCCTTTCCTAATTTCACACAAAGTCATCTCTTGTAGGTATATGCAAACATTTTATGCAGGGTCAGTGGAGTGCCCCTGTTGGATCCCGGTTGAAAGGCCACCACAGAAATCCACCTTTTCATGTGCATGCACATATGATAGCTACACCGGTTAAGTAGAGGGACTTAGATTCCCAGAGCATTGGCAAGAAATCCACAAGTTTTTCCACCTAACAAATTTTCTCACTAACACCTTTCTAATGCGTGCGTGAATCTTATTGGGGAACCTTTGTTAACAAATCTAGGGTTTTCCTCTCTGATGGCCGCAATGGTGGGTTAGTTTTGGAGCTGCATAAGGGTGAAAAGATGGATTTTTTTAGACGTGGAGGGCATGATCTAGGACCCTGAGGATTTGGGGGCTACACCGAGTTCTCTGGTATAGGTTAATGGTGCCCCGGTGTGTGGTTCTTCTGCGGTCTATGAATCGCGCAGTGACCGATCCGGCTTCCTGGAGCGGGGTAGAAATGGTGAGAAGGTTTTGATGCATGGGGATCCATTGGTGGGAGATGTTGCCCCTACTTTGTTGGTAAATAGATTTTGAATCATTCACCCATTTAGGCATCTTTCAAGGATGCGTTGCAACGATCTCGTAATGGAGATAGGGTTCATAACAGGCCAATGGCCTATGCAAAATCAACTCCATCAGTTTGTTTTGGTAATGAGGTGGTTCAATCTGAAGCATCCTTCGAAAGGAATGGACTGATTTGTAGATTCCTCAACTTCTGCCCTAGTCTTCCAGCACTTCATGCATGGATTTTGAGACAATGGGCCCCTTTGTTGGAAGGTAGGCTGGATATTTTTCCTAGTGCTCGGGGTTTTTTATTGTTTCTTTTTCTTCGGCTACGGATCGAGATCTTATTTTTGGGAAAGTATGGGATTTTGATTCCCATTTGCTTCTGATGAAACCATGGTTTCCTTTATTTAACCCAATCTCGATTCCTTCCATGTTAGACTGTGTGGATTCGTCTTCCGTATCTACCTCTCCAATTTTGGATGGAAAGTTGTTT
>CM031237.1:426587143-426670000 GCA_018340775.1 Taxus wallichiana var. yunnanensis
CAAGTTATGAGAAGGTATGTGAAAGTTATGCTAGTTTTTCTAAAACAGGCTTTTGGAAATTACATAATAAGGTGTCATCTTCTAAGCACCCAAGAAAAATATGAAGACTCCTTCGGATAAATCATAGAAGAATTTTTTTAGATAATTCTAAGATTTAAACATTTGCATAAAATTTGTAGGTGAAATGGATAAGTATTAAGAAAGTTATGATCATTTTCCTAAACTTTGATCCTTTCACTCGAGCACTTTCTTGGGATCCGATAACAAAAGTTGTCTATCTAGCTTAAACTCACTAGTATGAGTTATTTAAATATTATCAAGGATGTTTAATGATTTATCCAAGATTCCTTTTGTAACCAAGGCCTTCAATCTAATCTGGTTCAAAGCCTTACAAGGGTAGTCTTATTCAATAGATGGACCGAATGACACAATCTCAATACAATGTACAAGGTCATGTTTGTAATTGAAAATAGTTCCAATTTTTAGAGAATTTAGTAGAAGTGATGAGATAAGGAAAAAATATATCTAGTATCCACATTGTCCTATGATAGTTTTTCAAGTTATCAAGAAGGAAACATTCAATGTATACTCTGAATTATCCATGACAATCCCTTTTGTCAAGATAGTGCCAAAGAATGGTGTGAGTTAGAAATATGAAAACTAGTCCTCAAAATTTCAATTTGGGTGAAAAATGAAATGATTCAAATTAGGAGACTAATACATTTGAGGAGAACGTGTGGGTTTATGTCTTTTGATAGTTAGAATATCAAGTGAACTTCTTGTGCAAGGTGAAAGTATTAAGTGAAGTCAAGTAAATGTTATTTAAATCAGTTTTGAAGAGCTCAAATGGCGTATAACATGTTCTCAACATCAATTAAAATGCTCATTCAAGACCCTCATGTAGGTTTCCATCTCTAAACATAGTCCAATATCATGACTAACCACTACTGTACCTATTTTCTTATTTCGGGAGTAATGATGGGAATTTCCAACGGTTCGAATGCATTAAAAAGTTGTTGAACTCTCCCATAGGTCCATAAAAACTATTTTTTTCAAGTTTAATTAAGAATTGCATAAGAAATCCATTTTTAGAGGTTCTTGGGTATTCACAGTGGAAAAACCTTGATGCGAGGGTTTGAAAGGAAAATTGACTCAAATCTCCCAAACCGTCCAATAAAAATCACCAAATTTTGTATATACCTTGTCTCTCGTAGCACAAAGGATTTACAATGGGTTTTAGGACTTATCATCGTGAAATGAGGAAGAATTGTACAAAAAATTTCATCCACATTCATACCAGGGAAAATACAAGCTAAGTCTATCAAATTTAAGTCTATTCTTGCAGGATGGAGAGTGCTATTTTTGTTGAGATTAGATTTAAAAAGGATAAGTGAAGCTTAGAGAAGTATCAAATTTGTTTGAAGGACCTATTCTTGTCATTTTCTAGGTCACAGTAAAGATTCATGCACGGAATCTTTGAGAACTCATAACAATGAGAATCTTGGAAAATTGTTTGATCTTCTAGTGAATGTGTAGAAGCTTAAGTCTTGGGTATTTCAATTAAATGAAGCCTAAGAAAATTCCTAAAGGCCTTGATTATACAAGTATGTTATTTCTCCTTCTTTCTCAAAATTTGGAATGTAAACATTCTTTCAAACTCTATGTAAGCTCAAGAGACATAAAAGAACAAAATCCCAAGAAGTGGAATGTATTTTGTATTAAAAAAGGTGAGCTCGAGTTAAAATGTTTAAGTTGGTGGAAAGATAGAAGTTGAGAAGCCTTGCATCAATTAAAAATGAAGTTGAAAGTGCATGTAGGAGTTGGAGAAGTCAAATAAACATATGGAAACAATTTTTTTGAGTTTAAGAGTCTAGCCTTTGAAAGGGCGATTCAAGGGTATGTGAAAGGCGTGTTAATGTGTGAGAGGTAGTTGAATTGTTAAGTATATGTAGACACCAAAATTTAGTACCACTTTGTCCTTTTATCCCGCACTTTCCGCTTCTTTCACCGTGGTTCTATCTAGACCCCCTTTATTTTAATCCTAATTCATATTTAAATTCTCACCTTTCCTATCTATTAACCTATCAAATTTAATTAATAATTAATCTTCATTTACTCATTTTTCAATCCTCATCTCATTATCTGTTTACCTCTAACTAGATCTCATTTATCCTCCATAGGTTGTTTATTATCCCTAACTACCTAGTTTCATATCCCTATTCTTTTTATAGATTTTATTTGATCCATATTTATCTCCCACTTACCCATGACACTTACCTTGGAAACCCTAACCCTCATATATGATTTAAAACACTCATCCTAATCCATAAAGCTCCATATCTCAAATAAATTAGTCATCCACCATCCAAAGGAACGGTTCCCTACTGGGTTGACTCCACCCACAGGTCGTCATCAAACCTATAAAGATGATTTTACCCCTTCAAAAAAGGTCTAATGAGATTTTGTGTGTTGTGTGAACTTATATTCGAGCTTGAACATCATTATAATTGTTTATACCTTTTTGGAGTCCATTTGAGCTTGTATTGTAGACACCAAATTTGTGTCTTACGACCCCCTCGTGCCCCGCATCTCATTTCGCAACCTAACCTCATCACCTAAACCTTACACAATTATTTATTAATTACCTTATAATTAATAAATCCACATCGCCATACACCACCTCATTTCCCCACCTCATCATGACCTAGTCTTAACCTAAATTAACCTAATTAAGACCTATAACTTGGTCCACATCCACACCCATGACTAATTACTCCTCACCCGCACCTAAAACCAACCTCATAATGACTTGACCAAGCCCGCAACTAATCCCTCGGGAGAAAAAGAGGAAAAGCTGGCTATTTTACTAAAAATAGCCCGCTTTGACTTTGACGATACGTTCTACTGACCGTCGGTTCACGCATGCTTTGCCATCGGTTCCTGCCTCGTAAATGACCACTCCCAACCAAAAACAAGGGGTTGGATTTTGGTGGATCCGAAGGAGAAATCATTGGAAGAATCCGGAATTTACTTGGCTGAACAGAGACAAGTGAAAGAAAGAAGAAGAGTTTGCAGAGAAGGACATCAAGCCCAAAAACTGCAACTGAGTAACCAGAGCCTTGTGACACTCATCCGAGTATCAGGAGAGGAGATAGCTCATCTTGGATTGTCAGATCATCCTACTTGAGCCCTGTCTTCGTCATCACAGTCCCAGAACCTGCATTTTCCATCAAGAACTAGTAAGTAAGTCTTATACGTTCTTTTAATAACATTTCTTGAACTTCTGAATCACTGCCATCATAAGTCTATTCCTAGATCTACTACCCAGCAACACACTACATCTAACTGTCATTCCTCCACCCTTACATTACCCCAAGAACACCCCCCGTATTCTTTGATTCCTTCTCATCACCCCATTACCCAACCCTACCCATTTATCAGCCTTATAAAACAACACAACCACCTTACAACCAGCCTTCACCAAAAGCCCCTAAAACATTGCCCCTACCGATATCGGTTAGCACCAACCGGTACCAGTTATAGTGACCGGCATCGGTCTCCTTGATTCTAAACCAAGACCAGCCCTTTCTCTATTTTTCTAATAAGATAAACAAATTGTAATTGGACAATAGCTTATTTGTTAGAATTTGTGTTAATTCATATTAGTAGGGGAATTGACCACCTTCGAAAGGAAGTTTTATATTTCACGGGCCTAAGGCGCTCCCTCATTTATTGTCTAATTAAAATCTGGTGGTCTTGTATTCTTACTTGCAGTAGTCCTTCCCGCACAAAAGGAGTTCTTCGCAATCGATCTCGATCTTTCTCTACGGTGCACGCGCACACCCTCTCGACATTCAATAGGTATTCCTCCTAGCCTTAACCCTTATCTGCTTTCTCAAAGGAATGAAAGGATAGAAGCAACTCTATTCCCAAAAGTTGAACTCAATTCCGTGTGAAACATCCTTGTGTCCTAACCCTTATCTGCTTCTGCTTTGTCTTGCTTGCTTTCATATAGGGAGCATACTTGCTTTTCTTCTTCTAAAAATTTCACACGGTATTTTGTCATATTTAGTAAAAGAATTTGTCTTGCTTTCCCAGTTTTGCATTAGTGAAAGTCATCTTCTTTGCTTCATCGAATATCATTTTCGATTTGGGTTTAAAACACGTGCATTACATTCTTGCTTGCTGTTTTCAATTCTAGTGAACATAGACTAAGTAACAAGTCGTACACGTGGGGGTGATTTCCGCGGTATTGACAGGAAATTAATCTTACTTTCACTACACAACACATACCGAATCACTTCATAATTAACACAACAGCTCAAAACATCCCCCCTTCTCCGCGGTATTCCTCCGCCCGATTGAGGTAACCTTATAAGCCAAAACAAACTTGACATTTCCCCTAAGTCTTGTGTTTAGGATTCTGACATCATTCTGCGTCTAAGGGCATAAGCTCAAATTGATAAACACTAATCCTAGGGTTAGTCTGTTAATTTGTTTGTGTATCTTGTTTGTTTTCAGTTCTATTTCTCTGTCATACACTGTTTCAGTTATCACTTCAGAACAATTTGATAGATGTACTAAGCATTGTTAAAAACTCAAATCAGTAGCTTCTTATATTTTCTTATACCAGTCTTATTACACCGACATTGGTTAACTGACCGACGTCGGCTATAGTCTAACATCGATTAGCATGAGCGATATCGGTCACTTTGTCTTTTACGATTCTGACAAACCAACAACCTACCAATTTCAACATTCTGAGGCTGTTTCTGTTCCTGATAGATTGAAACCCTACTGTGTACTCTTGTCCATGGTTGTTATCACTTGAAAGCAAGCCGCCGCCATGGTTTCACATGCCTGCTCTGTGCCTTTGCCTGAATCACCCCCTTCACATTCTATAGGGAATCCTACGGATACCAGCGAGGTTCCTAAAATTCCTGTAGGAGATAAGGAATTTGCCAAATTTCTGGATGCTAATCCTAGCACTGTACAATACTATTTGTCTCATGCCCCTGACCGTACGCCCGATGGTCAACTCCTTGTTGGCATGCCTATTAGTATAGCTGCTCATTTAGCTCCTTCTCCACCTGATAGCTCCGCTTTGCCTGCTGCATCCTTAGCCCCATCTCCCCAATCTAAGCGGCTTGAGAGGTTCATACGACACAGATTGGCTTTCCTTTGGTTAATCTTGGGCCCCACATGTCATTACCGCCGACTGCTCCTACCTCGTCTCTCTTGCAGACTATTCCGTTCATGACTTGCTCTCTACCACCTATCCACATGAGCTTTCCTTCTCAAGCTCCGCCCACATTTTCATTCCCACACATGTATCCGAGAGTAACCTCAACATCCTATATAGGACATCCCTATTCGATTGCCTCAACACATTCGTCCTCCATACCTTATCAATATTTAACGCCACCATTGTCCGGTGGAGGCCCTTGGCCCACTTTGCCTCCATTTGCATGACCGCACCATCACTCATCCAACCATGGATTTAATTAAACAAATCATGGACAAAATGCAAAATTTGGAGGCTTTTGTTTGAGGAAGCCGTAGCGCCTAACATACGAAACAAAGTTTGTCGGGAGCCCATCCACCCTTATGTCCCCCTTCATTCATATCCTCTTGATGGGAATTACCAAAGTTTACTTGTTTTAATAGTAAGGAGGATCCTCAACAACACTTGCGCTCATTTAGACATGCCTGCTATCTAATTGCTCATGACGATGCCTTACTACTCCACACCTTTTCCATGTCCTTATCAGGACCTGCCTTGGAGTGATGCAGTGCTTTAACCCAAAGACTCAATTTTCTCTTTTAACCAACTAGCCCAATATTTCTTGGATCATTTCGCATTAACATTGCCAAGAAAGTATCTATCACCGACCTCTATGCCATCCAACAATTTGAAGACGAATCTATCACAGATTTCGTTGGACGATGGCGGGGCCTTATCAACCAACTTACGTATGCCTTGCCTCAAGCCGAACTTATCAAACTTTTTACGCGGGCCTGCGCTAAACACATCTCTCCTACCCTCCAAATTCAAACTTTCCGCACATTTGACGAAGCCTTTACTATGGCTCGAAAACTAGAGATTCGAGCCTTAGAGGAAGAGAAATTGTGGTTGCGCAACAAAAACCCCAATTTCCGAACCCAAGATTCCACCAACAAACCTAACACCACCAATCCTCACCCATCGACTGCTTCAAATCAAAAGGAGCTGTGCACGCGGTGATGGTCAAATCCCAACCACCGTCTAATACCCCACCAAAAACCACCTATAAGTATAAAGCTGAGCCCATCAATTACACCCCCTTGGGAGAAACTTATGGTGTGATATTGGACAAATTGCTTAAAGCAGGAGTCATTACCTTACCTCCTGTTAAACCTCACTCCGGGTTTGATTCCGCTCGTGCCATACCTTCTTGGTACAAAGAAAATGACTTTTGTAACTTCCACCGCGTGAAGGGACACAGTCATGAAAAAACTGCAAGATGTTGAAAAACATAGTGCAGAAATGGTTGATGCGGGGATATAGCCCTCGATAATCCTAACGCTCCTGCTAACCGAAATTTGAACTCAACGGTATTCAACATTCAATGGTATTCCTCCTAGCCCTAACCCTTATCTGTTTCTCAAAGGAATGAAAGGATAGAAACGACTCTATTCCCAAAATTTGAACTCAGTGCATGCGAAACATCCTTGTCTTTGAGGGCGGGGGAGAGTTGAGACATCCACGTGCTGTGCTGTACTGCGCTTTGGGCTAAGCGCCCCGTAGGACACCTATATGTGCTTGTGCAAAGAACAAGTCCCTGTAATAACTGTACTACTGTCCACCGAGCTGGGTCCCTCTCGTGCTCTAACCCGCTTAAGTCTGGCTGTGCATGGGCTGTGCTCTCCTCGCGGCTCTCTCCCCCCCACCATACCAAAGATGCTCTGTGCGGTTTGGTGTAGTCTATAGTATCATCTGCTGGCCTCTCGGCTTCCCGATCTGGGTCCATAGGCTGCGGTGGCAGGCGGTGGGGCCTCTACATCATCCCTCTGCGTGCCGGGGAAGGGAGGTGGCTCATCCTGTGTCGTAGCCCCAAGCTGCCGTCGTACCCTCTCAGGTATCTGCTCATACTCTCTCGGCCTCTGTCCCCGCTATCCGAATGTATCTTTGGATCCACTGCAATGCTGTGATCGGGCTCCTCCGCGGGGCTGATGACCTCTGTAAGGCCTCCATACAATATCCGGGCAGTCACGCCCTTTAATACATGCCGTGTACGCTACATCCCGTCTGGTGAGAATCGCTCGTGGCTAGCCCACGACCCCCGACCACCTCTCGAAAGCCATATCTATAAATCACTGTGGCACAGGCTGGCTTTGGGGCAGCCCTCTTTGGTCAAATGCATATGATATGCTCATATGCCAGCAATGTAATAAGAATGTAGAACAAATCCCGAATCACCTCATCACGCGATAGCCCCACGAGATCTCTATATAATCGCACTGCACAGGGTATCTGGTGCCCACGCATAACATGTATGCTCCTCCACCATCTCGTGTAGTACTCCCATCGGCTCTCCGTGGAAAGTGGCCTCCTCTCGAGTCCGGGAGGCGAAGCATGTGATGCCATCATCATCAACACGGCAAGCAGTGTCTCATGTCTATGGGTACGATACATGTCCCCATGTAATGCTCGCTCATGTTGTGATAAGTCAATAGCGCGGCTGCATCCCCGAATACCTGTAAAATGCTGTCCATGGCTATCTCTGCATCCACCTAGAAGATTGCCTCTCCATCGATCGGTAGTCTAAGGATGCGATACACATCCTCTAGTGTAATCGTCATCTCTCCCGTCGGAGATGGAACACATTGGTCACCGGATCCCATCTCTTGATGAGGGCGACCATAAGAGCGTGATCCTCTTTATCACCCTATAACGCGTTGGACTCATGAGTCCCACCTCGCGCATGATGGCCCACTGCTGCGAACACGTGTGGCCGCATCCGTCTCAACAACGGGGGCATCCTATCCCGCATCGTCAGCTGCTGACGTGCCTGCAAAACCAACTCACTGCATTAGCCCTACTCTTTATCACAACAACTCCTTTAACCTTCTATACCCCCTTTTAACCACCCGACCACACAACCGCCCCATTTCCCCCCCTCCCACCCACCAACCAACCTTCCTATCAACCTCTACCCCTTCCCTCTTCACCCCAATAACCATAACTCCCAAACAATAACCAAAACACCCAAATAACAACCAAACACCCAAAACCACAACAAAACCAAGCAACAAAATAGAAAATCCTGACTAGGGACCGGTACCGGTCACCCATGACCTGACACCGGTCCCCTCTCCACCGACGCCGGTCGATGTACGACCGACACCGGTCAACCACAAACCCAACTCGCCCCCAAAACTTCGACCGATGCGGGTCGCTTAGTGACCGCACGCCGGTCAGCAAAAATCACCGAGCCGAACCCGACGCGGCCCCAAATCCATTTTTCCCTATTTCTCTCTATTTACCCACCCTAACACCCTAAAACCTACCCACCCGCCACTTGACCTATTTAACCCATCTATCCTCTTCATTTTTCAAATAACTTCAATTTATTCATTATTTTATCAAAACATGGATTCCTACCCAAACCCCCAAATATAGCTTAACAACATCAAATTCACACAATGAAGGGTTTCAAACCTACCGGTACGATGACACGTCATTGTGGTGGGATAGGTGGTGGTGGTCCAGCTGGTCCAGCACCTCCAGCTCCTCCTGGCTGTGCCATGGCTCTCAAACTCCTCTGCTGGGTCCTCCACCAATCAAATGCTGCCTCCTCCTCGCTAGGGCCTACCAATCACTCACTTCTCCACTCAAATAGTGCCACCTCAGCCGACAAACTCAACAATCTTGCCAAAAGACCTCAGACAACTAAAATTGGTTTTCAAATTGACAATATGACAATGACAGGCCATATTTTTTCTTTTTATAGGTTTTCGACCTATAACCGATACCGGTTATATTGTGCCCTAAGGAACCGGTATCGGTCACCTAACCGATATCGGTCATAGACAATCGATATCGGTTTTATCCCACCTCTTCCCCAATTTCTGCCCTTATTTACTAATCGCCCTTTCTCACAACATCGCCTATATCCACCTTTGCTGAAAACCCTTTGTTAACTTCATTGGCCCGACCCAAGGCCGCAACCAACCCATTTGGCCCGACCCAAGGCCGCACCCAACCATTTGGCCTGACCCAAGGCTCGCACCATCCATTTAGCTTTGACCCAAGGCGCGAACCAACCCATTTGGCACGACCGAAGGCCGCGCTCCAACCATTTGGCCCAACCCAAGGCCGCGCCATTACATACCTCACCCAACATCAACAAAATACAATTTTATCCACCCATCATGTAGCTTTTTGTTCAATCGAGCTCACCTGTTCGTGTTTTAGCATGATTAGGGTCCTTGACTTGATCAGTCGACCAACTTTGCCTAGACCAAGACCGTGACGTTTATCTCAACCAAACCAACCATTTGAGTCGCCGAACATGCCTAAACGTTCACTGTACCTTACCCATTATATCCCCTGGAGCTACTTCCTATGCCTTGGATACCAGGATTATATCACCCTTGTTTGGATAAACTATCGACCTTTGCCTATGAATTGCTTGTTTGCTCTTCAAAATCATGTACCCTGGTCGCACTACTGCATTTCAACGTGTGTCTACTTCCTTGGACCTACCCCACCATCTTACCATCATCTCAACACCATTTCCCTTTATCAACCCTATCCCCGATTTCATGCTACCTCAATCGCAGATAGATTTGAGGGATTACCTATACCCTTAACAGGGTAACCACTTCTTATTATTATCATGCGGCTTTAACAAAGACAAGCTACACGACAACAAGGGCTAATGTAAACACCAAATTTGTGTCTTACGACCCCTATGCCCCGCATCTCATTTCGCAACCTAACCTCATCACCTAAACCTTACACAATTATTTATTAATTACCTTATAATTAATAAATCCACATCGCCATACCTGCCACCTCATTTTGCCACCTCATCATGACCTAGTCTTAACCCTAAATTAACCTAATTAAGACCTATAACTTGGTCCACATCCACACCCATGACTAATTACTCCTCACCCACACCTAAAACAAACCTCATAATGACTTGACCAAGACCGCAACTAATCCCTCGGGAGAAAAAGAGGAAAAGTTTGGCTATTTTACTAAAAATAGCCTCTTTGACCTCGACTAATACGGTTCTACTCGACCGCCGTCAGTTACGTAACCACCATCGGTTCCTCCCAGTAAATGACCACTCCCAACCAAAACAAGGGGTTAGATTTTGGTGGATCGAAGGATAAATCATTGGAAGAATCCGGAATTTACTTGGGTGAATAGAGACAAGTGAAAGAAAGAAGAAGAGTTTGCAGAGAAGGACATCAAGCCCAAAACTGCTGCCCGAGTAACCAGAGCCTTATGACACTCATCGGAGTATCAGGAGAGGAGATAGCTCATCTTGGATTGTCAGATCATCCTACTTGAGCCTTGTCTTCGTCATCACAGTCCCAGAACCTACATTTTCCATCAAGAACTAGTAAGTAAGTCTTATACGTTCTTTTAATAACATTTCTTGAACTTCTGAATCACTGCCATCATAAGTCTATTCCTAGATCTACTACCCAGCAACACACTACATCTAACTATCATTCCTCCACCCTTACATTACCCCAAGAACACCCCCCGTATTCTCTGAGTCCTTCTCATCACCCCATTACCCAACCCCACCCATTTATCAGCCTTATAAAACAACACAACCACCTTACAACCAACCTTCACCAAAAGCCCCTAAAACATTTCCCCTACCGATATCGGTTAGCGCCAACCGGTACCGGTTACAGTGACCGGCATCGGTCACCTTGATTCTAAACCAAGACCAGCCCTTTCTCTATTGTTCTAATAAGGTAAAAAAATTGTAATTGGACAATAGCTTATTTGTTAGAATTTGTGTTAATTCATATTAGCAGGGGAACTGACCACCTTCGAAAGGAAGTTTTATATTTCACGGGCCCAAGGAAATTCTCTCATTTATTGTCTAATTAAAATTTGTGGTCTTGTATTCTTACTTGCAGTAGTCCTTCCCAGGACAAAAAGGAGTTCTTCGCAATCGATCCGATCTTTCTCTACGGTGCGCGCACACCCTCTCGACATTCAACAGTATTCCTCCTAGCCCTAACCCTTATCTCTTGCTTCTCAAAGGAATGAAAGGATAAAGCAACTCTATTCCCAAAAGTTGAACTCAATTCCATTTACGAAACATGTAGTACATCACTTGTGGAGACTTTGGGAGGTTTACTTTGATTTTGTGTTGATTTATGCTATCACATGCTATCATTGCTATTATCTTATAGGAACTTATGTTTTGTACGTTAAGCTGCCATCATAGATTCATCTTCAACTTGTTCTTCCAGTCATTTTATTTACAAGTTCTCCATACACTTCATCTACCTCTAGATTTGTCTTGCACTACCTAGGTCACCATTGCTCCACCCAAGTCACCTTCAACCAAACCCTATGTTGTTATCCATTCTATTTCCAGATCCTCATCGGTGTGTGTTTCTTCTTTGTTACTACTTCAAGTCCTCTAATTCGTCACCCTACTTTTTTCTAGTCTAAATCTATTCTATCTCTCTCTAGTCACCGCCAACTCGGTCAGTCATTTGTCAACCCAAGGCTTGATTTCATCAATCTATCCAAATATTTGTTTTATTGCATCCTTTCTGTTTCTCTATCTCATATCTCCTCTACAAAGTTACTGTAAGTGTTCCCAGTCTCTTTAATCATGTTATTTGCATTCAAATCATTTTAGATCTATATTTCCATCTTGTTGTCTAGGTTTATTTGCTTTGGTCACTGTTGACTTACCCTCTCGTAGCTCGGTCATTGTTGACCCAATCAGTACAATTCATTTTTATTTAGATCAGATTTGCACTTTTCATCCATTTCTCGTAAATTTAGATTCTGCTCATTTTTCAATTTCTGCATATTAATCAATCCATTACCATTTCGTTTATCTTATCATATCTCTACAAGGGGTTAACACCTACATAAGGAAGATAACACCTATTTGAAACAACTTCTGTGCCCATCCATTTGCATCCATCATACATCAAGGTACCTTAAACCCTTGCATTTTGGAGTTGTTTGGTTTTCTTTAGTATCTACTTCACTAATCTAAACAAGAAAGAGAAAATTCGATCAACATTCGCATGCATACCTGGTGGGACCACCCTTTTAGGTGAGTCTTTTGCATTTCTTATTATTTTTATATTTCTTCCATCTTCTACTAACATTGTAGGTAGAAGTTATGATTTTTCTTGTTCATGTTGGGATTTTAGATTGCTTAGATTCTTGCTCTCCACTTTCTTTAAAAACTAGATAAAAAGCAAAATCATTCTCCATGTACTCTTCTTTTTATCTTATTTTATCCTTTTTACATCACATTTTCCATTTCCTTGTGTGTTTGTCCTCATCAAACTTTCACATTTGGTTTTGGGATTAAAATGAATATTTTTCATCCTTTATTTCTCATCTAGTATAAGTAGGGGTTTAATTAGTTACATTTCAAATTCTATCACACATAACCAAACTCACAAATAAATTCACACATCTAGACATTTCCTACTAGGTGGAATTGATTGGGATTTCATCACCCACAAAAAAAAATCGCCACGGTCTTCTAGCCTCGTTATAAATCCTGCATAGACTCGGCCTCATGTACCTTTGGGTATATCAAGGAATTCCCCATAAAAATACCTTAAACCAACCCTAGATTTCCATTTTAGGTACCTTCGTTATCCTTTCACTTTTTTATTTTTCAAACTTTCTAGATTAATCAAGATAACAAGAAAATTTGTGTGTGTACTTTGACATAGTTAATATCACTAGTGTTTTCTTGTTTTGTTTCATTCCCATTATCACACACTCCTTAGCTAAGAAAATGGAACAAAACCTTATTACAAATAGTTTTGTCAACGTATCCCAAAAACATCTACCATGATTATTGTCTCATCCATGCCCTTGGTTACTTCTTCCATGGTCACCCAACCTCTGATTATCAATGTCCCTCACCAAGGACCTCTTGTTCAAACCACTACTATAGATGAGACCAATACTTTCTTATATCATCATTCCATCCCATCTTGACCAGCCACCCCTCCATCCATTGCATTGGTTGAAGCTTTTGGGCCTCCTATTATCCCTCGTGGTAGTTTGGAGTTCTAAGAGATTCTTGATGCTAATCCCATATCTCTTCATGACTACCTCCTTAGGAAGTCAACCCAACTTCCTATTGATGGACCACCACTTCAACAAATATATTCTTATCAATCTAACCCCGAAACAACCCAAGTGCTCTCTTCACAACTTGCGGTGTTTTTCCCTCAAGCCATAAACAAGCTTTCTATAACCCAAGGTGAGCTCGGTCCATCTTCTTTACCAATCCTCAACCTCATCAAACCACCCAACTAGTCACACCCATTCCTCCCAATCTACCTCCAATCAATACCATAATCACCACTTCCATTCCTATCACCTCTTCGGCCACTATCATCACTAGTGTCCCTATCTAATCTACCCAAACATTACATCCCATATCTGAATAACACACATATTCTTTTCCTCTCACTTCCCAACCTCCTCATATGAGTGCTTTGCATTATATGATGTCTAATATACTTCATTAAAAATTCCAACCTATCCACACTCACATTCCCACTCATCATTTACCACAACAACCAACCCAATCCAAAAATCACATCACATTCCCATTTCTCAACAAAAATAATTACAAAAACCTCTTCAATCTCAATCCAAGACTTTAAACCATTCCTCAAACACCCACATATCCATAAATTCATCAAAAACCTTATCCAACCACTTCTCATGTCATGCAACTGTAACCAATCATCTCTCAACCAACCACTTCAAATGATCCCATGCATGCCTTAATGAATATGTTGGATAGCCTTGAGGCTGTTACCTTAGGACCTAAGGTTACATTTTCTTATGAACAAATTTGTAATGAACCTATTCATCCATCAGTTCTAATAAAACCTTACCCCCCTCATTGGGAGCTTCCCAAGTTTTCCAAATTCAACAGTAAGGAAGATCCCTAACAACATCTTCGTGCATTTAGGCATGCATGTTACCTTATTGCACATGATCAGGACCTCATGCTTCACACCTTCCCTATGTCCTTGGCTGGTCCAACATTAGATTGGTATAATGACATTCCCCAAAATTCATTATTCTCATTTACCCAACTTGTGCAACTCTTCTTAGAACACTTTTCAATGTATATTGTGAGATAGATCACCAACACAAAATTATACGCCTTTAGACAGGTTTGATAATGAGTCTATTATAGATTTCATCACCTAATGGCGTGGCATTATAAATCAATTATCATTTTCCCTTCCACACACAAAGCTTATTGAATTATTCTCATGCTCTTGTGTGAAGCATATCTCATCTACCTTACGATCCAATCATTCCAAACATTTGAAGAATCCTTCACCATGGCTCGTAAACTCGAGACTCGTGCCCTTGAGCAAGGCCAACTTAAACTTAAATTGAACAAACCAAAAACTGATTTTACCAAACCATCTGCACATAATGAAAAATCTAAGAGTGTGGCCAATGTCATGGTCATTAAGTCTTCTTCTGCACCTACCTCTAGCACGTGGCCTCAACAATGAGCCTCTAGACATACACCCAAATATAATCCCCTTGGAAAATCATATAGTTAAATATTTGACAAGTTGATGGTGGTTAAAATCATCACAATTCCCCCCATTTGACCATTTGATGAATCTAGACCTAAACTTGCATGGTATCATGAGGATCAATACTATAAATACCACCAAGTTTGGGGACACGATATAGAGACATGTCAAACCTTTAAATATCTTTTACAAAAACTCATTGATCAAGGAAAATTCAAGTGAAAAATCCTAATGCATCTCCTAATCAACCAATTTACATCTTTAAATCACCATTCTCCAACCACACACCAACAAGTCAAACCACCACTTATTCTATATATCAAGCACCCAACATTCATACCATAAACACTATCCACACTTTTGATCAAGATCCTACCTCATCCAAAGCTTCACCTCCTTCATTAACTATCACATCCACCTCTTTAGACATTTTTCCTACATCTACAAGCCCATATTCAATTATCCCTATAACCACATCAATCATGTCTACATCTATCATGAAATCTATTCCTACATCCACACCTACTACCACATCTTCCCCATTCATGAGTATATCAATTATGCCCCTTGAAACATTTATGAAACAACCACCCCCACTTAATTCCACATCCACCATTGATTCAACACCTATATCCACCTCATCCCTCATCACATCAACTTCATTATATTCGACTACCTTCTCGACATCCATTCCACCCTTACCGATTATAACATCTTTAGCATAAATCCCAATTCCTCTTTCCACACTTTTACCCACACCAACCACATCAACTATTGTGACCACATCTACATCATATTCTCCTTCCACATCACTCTCATCATTTGAAGAATTTTTGAAAGAACTTCAACTTGCAATAAATTCAAGTGATCTTCCTATCTCATCTACACAATTATACACTTCCACATCAAACCAATATTTTCCTTCTTTAGACCTCATCAAACATAAATTACTCCCTCCACATATACCAATGACAAAACCTTCAAACCATCTAGCTGAGATCATCATCATTCATCCCAAGGGCGTTTTTCACAAACAAAATCTAGAACCCTTGGCACATTTCCTCAAAGGTCTCTTTCACGTCCTCACAAAAATACACATCCCCCACCTAATATCAAACAATCTAATGCCACATAATCTATATTAGGACCACATCCATCTCTTCTAGGGAAAACCCTTCATCCAAAAGGAAAAAATCAATAAACTAAGAAAACCAAAATCATCCAACGCTTCTTATTCTAGAACAATAAGCATCACCAAAACTAAATCTAAGACATCAAAACCTCAAAATACTAGGACTCAACCTTCAACATCTAAGTCATCTCACGCATCCACATCTCAAACATCCACATATTATTCTAAATATAAAACTTATCACAAAGACAAGGTATACCCTAACACTTTGCTTGAATCATATAGGAGATCCTTCAACACTTTCTTCAAATTTCCACCATCACACTTCCTCCTATCAAAGCCTTTTATCCACATAGTAAGAAGCCATCATGGTTTGATCCCAATCTCATTTGCACCTATCATCGTACCCTGGTCATGACACTGAACATTGTAAGGCCCTCCAAACCATCATTTGTGATCTTATTGAGGACGATGAATCTCTCATCCAAGGGGATCCATCCACAAAACTAATCCAATTCCTATTTCTACATCCCCATCCATTAAATTTTCTAAGTCTCCTCCTTCATCCACATCATCCCTTATCATCTCTCCTCCACTATTTATTCCTCCTAAAAATGTTCCTCCCTTATTCATCAATACTATTTGTCTTTCCAATCACCCCTATGATCCTCAACCATCTATCCAATCTAAATCCAAATTTATCATTGAAATTCCTTCTAACAATCCCATCCAATCTCCTTCGACATCCACTAGCTCATCTACATCTAAGTTTCCCAATGTAATATAGTATCTTTATTTAGGGAGCATCTTCCCCTCATTATTGATCCTCTCGCATATTTTTCCTCATCCACACATCTTATCCACATCAATTCATCCCCCTATCCATCCAAATAACTCCCTTGATGTTGGGGGACTTCACTTTAGGATTGGTGTACCATCAAGTTAATTCCTCTTCATTCTTGACATTGTCTTATTTACCTCATCCAATCTTATCAAACCCATCTCATCTAATCTCATCTAATTTATTGTCTCATCTTAGCCAACCAATCTATCTATCATCTCATTCTCATCCTAAGTCCACCTTTTTGGCCATATTTGTGCCCCTCTTGGGGGCACCATATTCTCATCCTAAGTCCACCTTTGTGGCCATATTTGTGCCCCTCTTGGGGGCACCATATCCTCATCCTAAGTCCACTTTTATGGCCATTTTATCATCTCCTAATACACATCTCTCGCTTCCTCATTTTTAAGGTGTTGCATATATTTTATCATATCCATCTCATCCAATCTTATTTAATATATCTTGTCTAAATCTTCTTATCTATCCTCCTCATCCAAAGTATACCTTTGTGGCCATATCTGTGCTTCCCTTGGGGAACTATTATTTTTCATCCTAAGTTCACTTCATGGCCTTATTTTGTGCCTCTCTTATGGCACCATATTTTTTCAGCCTAAGTCCACTTCATGGCCATATTTGTGCCTCTCTTGGGGCACCATATTTTTCATCCTAATTCCAGTTTATGGCCATATTTTGTGCCTCTCTTGGGGCACCATATTTTTCATTATAAGTCAAATTCATGGCCATATTTTATGCATCTCTTGGGGAACCATATTTTTCATTCTAAGTTCACTTTATGGACATAATTGTGTCTCTCTCGGGGCACCATGTTTTATCAAAGTACACCCTTGTGACCATATTTTTGCCTCTCTCTCGGGGCACGATATTTCTCATCATAATTCCACCTTTTGTGGCCATCTCCATATCCTTAAGGGTGCATATATTCCTCACTTCCTCACTTTTGAAAGGTAGCACATAATTTCTATCTCCTCTCATCGTATCTATCTCATCTAATTTACCATCTCATTTTATCCAATCTCTTGTCCTATTTCTCATCTTAATTTCACTCTTATGGCCATTTATTTATCTCTTCAAGGATGCATAATTCCTTCATTTTCTCAAGGGTAGCACATAGGTTTTATCTTCACTCATCTATCTCTTCATATCCTATCATCCTATCTCTTCATGAATTCAATGTTGGTGACCTCGTCCTTAAAGGAAATATGAACATTACTAATCTAGAAAGAGCCAACGAGGAAAGTTTTCCCCTAACTAGATTGGGCCATACATTATCACACATAAGTATGGGTTAGAGACTATCATTTGGCCTCCCGATGGTAAACCAGAGAATTGGATCCACTTAATGAATTGCATTTACGATTGTTTTATTGTTAGCATGTCTATCAATGAGCACTTAGTTGTATCCTTGGATCATCCCTCCATCACATTATATTCCATCTAGTATTGTAATGATATGGATTTATATGGTCTACCATTACTTTCCTTGATATGGCCTTAAATATGGGCACCATGTGTCTCATCCATAGCGTTTTCTTTATGGATAGGTTATCCCTTCTTGGTGAGAACTTCGAGATCATTACATCCATCACCCTCTTAGTTTCATTTTAGAACCATGATAAGGGTCCACAGTGTGTATCTTGGACATTCATTATCCATTCCTAAGTGGTATACCTAGCCATTCCAAGCTCTTCCCCATGTTAAAAATAAAAATTCATGGATGCTTCTATCAAAAATCAAAGTTATCAAAAACATACTGCTCCCTCAAAGGATAGTTGTTCATGTCAAAAAAAAGAGGAAGAAAAAGAAATCAAAATTTAAAAATCGATCCCTCAAAGGATAGCTATCATGTGTATCATTATTTCCATCTATATCATATATGTATAAAGTAGACCATACCCTCGAAGGATGGCTACTCTTTTGTATCATGACATCGAAGGCTTCCGTATTGATCAGCCTTTTATTTTATCAACATCCTAAAAACTTTCCACATTGATCAAATTTCTTTTAGCAAAATTCCTACATTGATTAGTTTTCTTTCCCCTACCCGAAGTTGGGGCATGTATTTAAGGAATACCACTTATGGAGAACCCTCTTTTTGTGTACAAGTTACATCATAAATCCCTTTTTCATGTCAACATTAGGATTATGTGTTCATTCCATTTATGTTTCTTTATGATCTTTGGTATAACTAACTATAGACACCTAAAATTGGGTCACAACCCTCTAAGCCCCTTCCAATTAATTAATTCAACACATCCCCCGATCATGAACCCTCCACACATTATTATTAATTTAATTACCCATATTAAGTTAATAATTCCCTCACTCCTCCACCTCACCATGGACCCTTTCAAAACCTATTTATTAACCTAGACTAAGTCATTTACTTCCCTAACTAACTATGAATTCTTCTAAACCTAACTATGACTTCATCTACACTTATCCCACCTATTTACCTCTCCATTTAGTAACAACCCACACACCTAGTCCATAACAAACCTTGACGAATGCCAAAAATGGAGAGAAAAGGCTATTTTTGGCAAATATGACCTTTTATCCTAACCAAAACTAGTTATTCCTCAAGGCGTTGGTAAGCTAACGCCATCGGTTCCTTAAATAAAGAATTTCAATACTTTACCTAGGTTATTCTTCCAATGGGATTTTGAGAATTCTTACATTGGTATTCTCGAGCATCCAGGTGACCTCACAACGAACCAAAGATCATTCTAGCATTCACAACCTTCACCAAACATCAACAGTGTGTTCCAAAGCATTGGATCACTCACAGGGAAGTTCAAGCCTTTTCTATGGTTGCATGGGATCGGGACTTGTCTCTCCTTCAACCATAACCATTCCTTCTACAACCAGCTTCCAATCTACAAGTAAGTAATCTCTACCTTGTGATTACTTTTAGTATTTTGGTTGTTAATTATTTATCTACTTTATTTCACCTTCTACCTCTCCCGGATATCCTTTGTATAACCTCCACCTAACCACCTACCTATTGAGACTTATACTCTTCTTAGACCACTTATTTTACCCTCTTTGAGTCTTCAAATAAATCGCATCACCTTACTAAGCCTTTCCCAACTCTCTGTGAAATCACAGAGAGATAAAAACCATCTCATTTTAACCTTCTCATCTAATTGTCCCTACTGAATTTTATCACCCAACCGATGTCAACTATTACCAGTGCGACATTGGCCACCCACCGATACTAGTCTCTATGATTGGTAATTTACCTCAGACCAATAAGCTCCTAACTCACCCAAAACCTTCCAAAACCTCACCCAATCTCACCTAGACCTTCCTAAACACCTCTTCCACACCTGCTAGCCTTGACAACACCCCTCCTCTATATTTAGTTGTATATTCAATATTTAGCTTAAATCTAGTCTATTGTTAGCATATGAGATACCTAAATCATATTGTTACAATATGACCTTTCTTTTATTGTCATTTCTTTACATTAAGTTGTTTTAAAATAGTGGATTGACAACCTTCTAGGAAGTATCACACTTCTTGGATCTAGCATACACTAGGTAGTCCACTGTCATATGTTATTTAACTCTATTTGGTGGTATTTTTATGCTTCTACTGTAGTCCTTCCTAGCAAAAATGAGTTCTTCACGATCAACCTAGTCTTCTACAACATACACAACCTTCTTTGACTTCACATGTATTCCTCCTCACCTCACCTTTACCTTATCTATTTTATATGCAACATTGTAGTGATACATTTTTCACGCTTGGTGGAACCCTCATTTTTGGGTTCCTTTCTATTCATATAGGTTACATCTCATGTTTTTCCTTTCTAAATAATTATTCACTAAATCTTCTTCTCTAGTAATCTAATCCTTCTTTTGTATTACTCTAAATGAAACATTTCTTTTGGTGCATTTAAAAATAATATTTCTTCTTTTCTTCCAAGTTTTATATTAGTGAAATTCATCCTTCTTCCTATTCACTCTTGTTTACATTGAATATCATATTTTGATTTGGGGCTTAAAACACTTGCATTTCATCCCTGTATGTCTACATATTTAGCTCACATAGTTAAGTAGAAATCATACGATGACAGAGGTCATGACCATTTTTTGATTGATTAATAAAGCATAGTTTACATTTGTGCACAAACCCCTTATCCAAATCACTTAACATAATCTAAAAACTTCTTAAAAAGTCCCTCCTAGGAAGAAGTCGTCAAGGATTTAAAAACTTGTTGACGGTGGGCCCTACCTAGTGTTCTGACAGGTTTATCATATCAGAGCTCGGACCTCATGTACTAAAAGGTATATCGAGGACTCCTTTTCCCAAACAAAACCTGAAACCATCCATAGATTGATTTTTAGGTACCTTTGTTATCCAAACATTCTATATCATTCACAATCAATCTTAAGGCATAATCCAAACAACACTAAAATCTATCCTAGGGTAACGTGTTGCTAGTTTTTTCTTGTGGATTGTCACTTTATTTCTTGTCTTCTATAATTTGAGTTGTGAGGATGTATTCACCACTTTTTATTTCTTTTTCACACTCACCATCACAACTGGTTAATTCTAGTTTTTCCTGAGTGTGTTAAATCATCTTTGTCATACACAACCTCTTTCAGGCTTCTTTTCATCAAATTTAACTCAAACAATCATATTTTCTTCATTCTTCTAGTTTCTATCAGTAACCAACATCAGTCTAGTGACCAACATTAGTTCTTTCATCATACCAAAGATCTTTGGTTTCTTGAATGGTATCGGTCTCTCTATATTTTTTATTTTCTATCAAAACAACAATATATTCTTACATACCATCTTTTTGTGTTTCGATTCTTTCAAAAACCATTTTTGAGTTTCTATCACCCTTAACATAGCCTTGAATACCCATTTTTCACTTTTCTTATTCAAATTATTCAAATTCCTTCATTTTCATATTAATCGACATCAATCCATTGATGAAATCAATCTTTATACCAAACTAGCACTAGTTTACTAACCGATATCAATCTCTATGTTTTTTATTTATATAAAAAACAACCACCTATTTCTATCCTCTAGACTTCACTAAACATCTATTTTTGAGTTCTCGTCGATTCTGCATAGTCTAGAAGACCTTTCTTCCATCTTTTTATGATTTAGACTCTCCAACAGTGTGAGATTTTGCCTTTCACACTATCCGCATACCATTACCTACTTCAGCTTCACCGCCATCTATTTCTTCACCAATGGACCCCAAATTTCATGTAACTATACCTACAGGTGATGAGGAATTCACTAAATTCCTCGATCATAATGTCATAACCTTACAACATTACCTTGCCCACTCTTCTACCCACGACTCTTCGGGCCAACCACTTTTGGTATGCCTACCTCTGTACCCCTACCATATCTATGAATGCTACTTTAGCATTACCTACTCCCATGTCAATACCACCTACTGCACCCTTGACATCCATCTCACATTCAACATATGTCACACCTTCAATATCTGTCACTCCTCTGACCTCTGCGCCAATGCCTCAACACTTGCGTTATCCTCATCCATGACTCCTTGTATAGGTATCCCCACATCCTTAGTACCTATTAATTTTTAGCCATTAGTTGTGTCAACATCCTATACACTAAAATCTTCCACCCATCACTATAAGGGTATTTACACAAGCTACTCTTGCCTACACCCCACCTATAACATCCACCTTGTATTCAAGGTACATGCCCACATCATCTATTCCTACCTATGTACCCACTTCTCATTTCACATATTCAACACCACCATACATTGGTATGTCATCTATGACCTATTCATCTCATCCACCCCCTTATACCATAGGGTGCACTCCTCAATCTAATCCTACCATGGATCTTATCAAGATGATGATGGATAAGATGTAAACACTCGAGGCCTCCATTTCTGGATCTCATAATGTCCTCACTTATGATGAAATATGTAATAATCCCATTCACCCATCCATACCTATCCACCCTTATCCCACACAATGGGATTTACTGTTATTTTAAAATCCACATACGAGAGGATTCATGCATTTTCAAATCCTATTTAAAGCCATATCTTCACCAAGCAAAAAGAGTTGATCAAAACACGAAGAGAAATGAGGATTTGTGGATGCTTTGCCAAGTGTCAAGAAGGCACAACTTCAGAAGTCAAAATAAGGTGATGAAGTATCAAATTCCTACGGGGCTAACACATGGATTCAAAAAGAAGTAGACATCGAATTTGCAGACGGTGCCAAGTGTCCACCCAACACTTTCCCAGGAGCCCTATAAAATAACAAGAGTAATAAGGATGCACGGAACTTCCACGTGGATGTTGCAGCAACAAACTCCATTTTCAAAGCAAGCCATAAAATATGACAAGCCATCCATCACGTATAAGTGATTTTGGGTCTGATCTGTAAGATTTAATGCTCAAATCTTTTTCAAAATATCGGAGGTGAAGGGTCATTTCATTACAAAATACGTGTTGTTTTTAATCAAGAGGCCAGGAACCAATGCATAAAGGGTCAAAATATCTGGTTATGTAATAAATAGCTGAAAGAGTTTCTTCTCAAAAGGTGAGTCCATCTCAAGGGATTTAGTTACAGGATAATTAAGATGCATTAAATAGGCATGGCTCTCACTTTTCTGAAGGGGTCAAATTGTGAGAAATATTTGAGGAAATATGTTTCTGTCACTTCATATCATTTATCATAATTAAGGGGCATTTGGGAAGGAGTTTCAAAGTTATCTCTTACCTCCTCCTCACCCTATAAATTGTAAAGGGAGACTTTTAGTTAGGTACTGGGAGAGTAAAATCTTTTCTTCTCTATCACAAGTTTCTCTTCTGTAAAAGACAGAGATCTTGGAGCTCTAGCCTTCTGCCTAGGTTTTGTAATATCAATCTAGCCTCTTTCTAATGCAATACTATGCATAACTATTGGAATTCTATATATGACTTGTGGTGTTTTTTTTTCTATTCATCATTTCGCATAGCTTTATTGTCTCTGATCACCTTTATTTTCACGTAGAAATTGTGCATCTCTCAATGTTTATTACTATCATTAAAGTTGTGGTTAAGTAGTTTGAGGTAGTGTTCTGTGAATATTTATGACCTATGGCACATTTTTTCCACCCTTCTTCGATTATTCACCATTTCCTTCTCAGGGCGAGTTGTGGACTTGATTGAATTTCCTAGTAAGCTTATTCGCGCATCTCCTCGACTTGTTTTATGTTTTTATCACCCCTATCTCCCCTCGCAGAGAAGATCCAACTTCTTTAAAATATAGATGTATCCTTAGGGCACATGTCTCACTAACCTAAGGATTTCAAGGACTCTGACGGCTCACTCCACCAAGGATGGTCGTTAACATTTTTCTGGCACGCCCGGTGGGACAACTCGAGTGATAATTTATTATGGCATAAAATCAGTCAATTCTCAATAGAAATCAAGATTCAATGAAAATAGTTGTAGAGCACATCGAATAAATCCACATGGTCGAAAAATAGGAAAAAGGCTCACAGAGCTCCCTCTCATCCATTTTCACTCATATGTATTTCTACGCCTCCCATTTCTCTTAATCCTATGAGGTCGTGCAACCATGACTTCATTACACCAAGGATTGTCCCCTTATCCATCTCCAAGCCCCCATTCCACCCTTCCCATTTCTTCGACCAGCTATAACTCTCACACCCAGGTAAGTAATGGATCTAAATCCAAAAGAATAGGAGCATATGGTGAGAAGTGATACGCGTTTGAGAAATTTGTGTCACCAGCTGAGTAAAAAAGGCTACAGAAGTTGCCACTATTTTTCCTCCCCACAAAGTATTTCCCCTGAAAAAATCCTTATCAATAGGCTTCATTCTACAAAATGAAGCCACACATGATGGAGAATTTGTAGATTCAAAATCCATCACATCAAATCATAAAGCTTTGACAAAGGAGGAAGAGGATAAGCTCGAGTGCTTATCAGATTTGGGGGAATGGCTCAATGAGGAAGATCTTGTGGAGATAACACTCTTCACTACTTCATTGACTTCACCACAAAGGTAGCCTTCCACACACAATAGATCCCCTTGGACTAATCCTAGGACTCTAGAAGAAAGTATTATTGAGATCTTTTTTCTTTTAATCAAAGATCTTGGATTCACCGATAAAGCTGTTAAAAAAGAAGAAGGAGAAGATAGGAATGACACTTGTCAGAGAGGTCTGTAAGAAATCCCCGTTCCAAAAAATACAATCTAGAGCCACGAGAAGGAACAAAGAATCATATCGATTCCCACCAGAGAATGGTCCTCCTCAAGACCAAGGAAAACTTTAGTACCTGTCATGCTCACTATACGGCATGAGGATTATTTTCATGACCTTGAAGGTCAGCTACATCACCTCCAACCAAAAATGGACAAGAGGAGGTATGCCTAATGTTTGTTGATCTTTTGAGGGTAAAAGAGTGAAGGTTAATTTTTCACTCTTACTATAGGCCATGTCACTAGCCAAATTTAATTGCATGGCCACATTTTATAAGAAAGGGAAGCTATTTTTCCTTTCTTGTTTTAGGTTTTGTTTAGCATATATCAAGCTAGTTAGATTAGGAGTAGGAGTAGATTTTCTTTCAGTAGAATAAGTGCTTACAAACACTCTTCATGACTCATTTGAGACATGTATGTTTTGTCCTTGTATAGGCCCGCCCTTATATTACTCTTTTAGGAAGGCACCAGATCTTATGAAGACTTCACTTGATTGAGAATATACAGTGGAGTAGAGGTGGTTACAAAAATTCACTCGAGTAAATAAAAGCAACTAAAATCAACCAAGGGTTACCATGGACCACCCTTTCAATTTTCCACTCTCGGAAAAAATAAAAACTTACTCGAATTTCATTATGAGAGTGAGAAGGAGATAGAGTCAAGTGGCCATTATGAATACTCTATAGAAAGCTTAAAGGACAACAAGATCCAATTCGAGTAGCTTTGAAACGTATTTCTAGACTGAATTGATATTAGGAGATCGTGGGTTCTTTTCATTTAGTAGGTTAATGGTCCCAGTGAGTCACCAAAAATTATTTTAAGATCCATAAATGAGAGTATTCCTACATTTTCAAAGCCTATTTAAATCTGCATCTTCACCAAGAAGAAAATAGTTGATCAAAACATGAAGAGAAATGAGGAGTTGCATGAACGCGCCAAGTGTCAAGCAGGCACAACTTAAAAAATTCAAAGAAGGTGATGAAGTCTCAAACTCCCACCGGGGTGACATGTGGAGTCAACAAAGAAGTAGGACAACGAGCCCACGGATGGTGCCAAGTGTCCACCCAATGCTTTCCCGGAGACCTAAATAATATCGAGTCATAAGGATGCACCGACCTTCCACATGGATGTTGTAGCAACAGACTCCATTTTCAAAGAAGGCCATAAAAGATGACAAACCATCTATCATGTATAAGTGATTTTGGGTCTGATCTATAAGATTTAATGCTCAAAACTTTTTTCAAAATATCAGAGGTGAAGGGTCATTTCATTACAAAATACGTGTTGTTTTTAATCAAGAGGCCATGAAACAATGCATAAAGGGTCAAAATATCTAGTTATGTAATAAATAGCCGAAATAGTTTCTTCTCAAAAGGTGATTCCATCTCAAGGGAGTTGGTTGTAGGATAATTAAGATGTATTAAATAGGCATGGCTCTCACTTTTCCAAAGGGGTCAAATTATGAGAAATATTTGAAGAAATTTGTTTCTGTCACTTTATATCATTTATCATAATTAAGGGGTAGTTGGGAAGGAGTTTCAAAGTTCTCTCCTACCTCCTCCTCACCCTATGAATTGTACAGGAGACTTTTAGTTAGGTAATAGGAGAGTAAAATCTTTTCTTCTTTGTCACAAGTTTCTCTTCTGTAAAAGGAAGAGATCTTGGAGCTCTAGCCTTCTGCCTAGGTTTTGTAATAGCAATCGGCCTCTTTCTAATGTAATAATGTGCACAACTATTAGAATGATATATATGCCTTGTGGTGTTTTTTTCTATTCATCATTTCACATAGCTTTATTGTCTCTAGATCACCTTTATTTTCATGTAGAAACTGTGCATCTCTCAATGTTGCTACTATCCTCGAAGCTATGCTTAAGTAGTTTGAGGTAGTGTTCTATGTGAATATTTCTAACTATGGCACATTTTATCTGCCCTTCTTTAGTTATTCACCATTTCCCTTATGAGGAAGTTGCAAAATTGATTGAATTTCCTAGCGAGCTTGTTCGGTGCATCACCTCAGCTTATTTTTATGTTTTTCTCACCCCTATTTCCTCCCACAGAGAAGATCCGACTTCTTTAAAATCTAGATGTCTCCTTAGGGCACTCATCCTACTAACTTAAGGATCCCCATGACTCGATGGCTCACTTTGCCAAGGATGGTCATCAACATTACCCAAGTTCAACTATTTCAATAGCAAGGAATACCCTTAACAACATTTATGATCATTCAAACACGTGTGTTATTTGATCACCCATAATGATGCTTTTTGCTTATAACTTTCCCCATGTCACTTTTACAACCCGCTATAGAATAGTACAATGCTTTACCTAGGCACTCAATATTCTCTTTCAATTAGTTGGCCCAAACCTTCCTTGATCATTTCTCAATCAATATCTCTAAGAAGTTCTCTATGACGGACTTATACTCTATTAACCAATATGAGGATGAATCTATCATAGATTTCATCGCACATTGGTGGGGCCTCATCAATCAACTCACCTTGTAACTACTATAGGAGGAACTCATAGAGTTATTCACAATGACATGTGTTAGAAACATTTCCCTGACTCTTTAGGTTCAAACATTTTAAATGTTTGATGAAGCCTTCACCATGGCTTGGAAACTTGAGATTTGTTCCCTTAAATAAAATAAACTTAAGTTGCATAACAAGAATTCTAACTTCAAATCTAATGAGTCTTATTCTAAACTACCGAACAACCATTCTAATAACAATTCTAAGGTTAAAGGATCCACCAATGTGGTGATTCTGAAACCCTCTCATCTATATAGTCAACCAAAAACAAATGCCAACCTCTTTCTGTTAAAAATTTCAATACAATTATGAACAAAGGGCTTACACTCCTATTGAGAACCATATTCTTCTATGTTGGAAAAGCTTTTAAAATCTGGAGCCATCACCCTTCCACCTATCAAACCAAACATTGGTTTTTATCCTTCTTTCCCTACACCATCATGGTATAAAGAAAATGACTTTTGTAACTATCACCGAGTTAGGGGACATAGTGACGACAATTACAAAACCTTCAAGAACATTTTCCAAGGAATGCTAGATAGTGGTGATCTCATCTGAACAAACCTAATGTACCTATTAATGCCAATATGGGTGTGTTTAAGAAACCATTTCCTAATCACACACCTTCATCAAACTAGGCTTCAGAGACCTCTACTAGTGACACCAATGTGCATGAGGTTCATGTCATTTTCAACACAACACCTGTTCCATCTAGCCAATTTCCTCACGTAGCATCTATCAAAAAAATTATTACATGAACTCCTCTACCCACGGAGGATCCTATCACACCTACTCCTCTACCCATAAAGGATCCTACCCCACCTATTTCTCTTCCTACCGCAAAGCCTATCTTTCCTGTTCCTCTACCCAAGTAGGAACCTATCTCACCCGTTCCTCTACCCAAGGAGGAGATAACCCTATCCACCGTTATACCCAAAGAGGAGTCCACATTGCTTGTTTTCCTTGTAGTTATTTTTATGTGCTCTTAGAAAATAATCTAATCCCACGTGTTTGGCCTATCACCCAGTGGGCATTGAGTGCTCATACAAGGCACGCATGGGTGCTAAGCCCAACCTTTATGTGAGCATTATGAGAAGATGATGCCATTGATAAAAAATTAAATGCAGAAAAGTAAATGATCATGCATACATTTTGAAGGCATAGGATGAGTTATTATATCAATATACCCATTCAAATAAGAGAAACATCATACAAAGAGTGGATTTGAGTCATGACATAAAGAAAGATACTAGGGTTTGCACCCATGAACAATATATCCGAACATATATTTATATTGATCATAGTTCCAGTAACCACATTACATTCAAAAGGGTCATAACAAACCAAATGTATCAAGACAGACATGACTCATGTATCAGAGACCCTAGCTATGCTTCCCATATTACATAAATTTTCATAGACCCATCCCTCTAGATATGATATCATTCCTATAACCCTCTAATGGTAACCCACCCTTTAGAATATCCTACTCTTTTCTACAGGGATTCTCCTTTCATCCTCTTTGTGATGATCTTGAAGCTTCCCTCATCAACCTCTCTCCATTCGGCGTGTCTTCCTCACTCTAGAGCATCTCTATAAATAGGTTTAGCACCCACCGCCATGCCTTCCTCTAGGAGTAGATTACTTTCCAAGTGTCCATGTGGTCCTCTAATAGAGCATGCTTCTTCCACTTTTCCACTTTCTGTAATGATGTATTTCAAGAATGTTCTATGCATGGGATATTCTTTCCTTAACCACCAAGTCACTAGGATGGCACCTTATCCACTCAGTATGCTTAGTCGGTCACATTTTTCCTCAAGTGATTCTTGGAGAGCCAAATATGGATAAGTCCTGATATCCTTTGTTCGACTTGCACATACACCATGGTTTCTACTAAACCCTTCTAAAACCCATATCATACTTTTCCCTGTGTGCCCTTCTTCTTTACGAGACCCACACGTATATGCCTTTTGGTACTTAACAAATATTTTGAGGCCCAAAATTCCTTCTCCTCGACCCATGGAGGATCCTATCTTATCTCCTCTTCCTATAGGTGATGCTTCTCTTAGGGTCTTCCAAGATCCTGTCAACCTTCTTACATCACTCCTTCCTACTGAATCAGAGGTGAAAACCTTCCCTGTATCACAAGACTCAAATTTATGGATGGGTTTCATGATTGGTTCATCACCTTATAAACCAAAAATATTCTCATGTTTAGTGGAATTATTAGAGTATGTTGATTACTCCACACTCTAGGGGTGCCTTCAACTCCCAATATCCACCCAAATGTAGATGTTGTCCCCAGATACCTCAACTATCTATCCTAAGGTATTCAAGGAAACTAAAACCATGACACTTGAGCTGCTCATATCATCCCCTTATTCTTCAACCTCACCTTCACCCAAACCCCTATCCACACCTAAACCTACCACTTCCTTAGGGATCCTCTAATAGCTAGCCTACTACATCCTATAGTGAAACTAGACTTGTCTACTCAACCACCACCCATCACAAAACTAATTCCCACACCTAAGAGGAAGACCCAACCTCCTAGGCCTCACACCCTAGTCTCTCCCATGCCTTCTCTTTCACCTTTACCTCTACCTTCGATTTTAGGCCCACACCCTTCCACCTTGGTCAAGTTACCTCTTCACCAAGGAAAATCCAAGGCATGAAAACCCACATCCACACCTTTACCTTCTCTTTTTCCCACACCTTCACCTTCATCACCTCTTTTGCCTATCTCTTCTCCATTACCTACAACCAAACTATTGTCAAAACCACTTTCCATCTTGTAAAAGTTTCAAAATATTAGATTTACCATTTCTACAATAAACCCATACCTTTCTTGTGGCATCATTAATGAAAGTAACATAGTATTGGGATACTCCTTGAGGATCAACCTAGGCTAGTCCCCACACATCTGAGTGTACAAGCTCCAATTTATGCTTCTTCTTTTTTTCCCCAACTTTGAGAAATCTCACTCTCTTTTGCTTTCCAAAAATAAAATGCTCACAGAAATCAAGATCTACACATTTTAGATATGATAACTTACCCTTTTCCTTTAAGATCTGCATTCCCTTTTCACTCATATGGCCTAGCCGATTGTGCCACATGCTTGTATCTGAATCTGAAGTAGATAGAATAGAAAAGGAATTAGTAATACAAGTAGATAAATAAAATGATCCTACCTTATTTCCTCTTGCTACAACAAAAGATTCCTTGGTAAATTTCCAAGATTTAGTTTTGAGTGTAACCATGCAACCAATTTCACACAATTTTCCTATAGAAATTAGATTTCTTTTGAGGCTTACAACATGCCTCACATATTTTAATATCCATGTATTTCTATTCTAAAATTTAAGATTAAATTCACCTCTACCAGTAATAATGCATGGTTCATCATCTCCTAAATAAACATGCCCAAAATTACCCTGGACATAATTTCTGAAATAGCCCTTATTAGGGGTTGTATGGAAAGAAGCTCCTAAATATAAAACCCATGAATCAATTTTATTATCCAAGGAGAGAATTAGGGCATCTTGCATTACCTATTTTACAGCAACATTTTCCTCTTTACCTTTCTCTGGTACATTCTCTTTGTTTTCCTTGAACCAACAATCCTTCTTTACATGACCTTTCTTTCCACAATTCCAATAGATTATACCTCTACCTCTAGATTTAGATCTGCCATTCTTAGAATTTGATTTCCCATTATTCTTGCTCTTGGATATCTCCTTCTTCCTTCCCCTGATTTCTACATTCAAAGTATTCCCAGATGATGATTCTCCTGTACTTTTCCTACGTTTTCTTCATTTAGGATTATATTAACCACATAGCCAAACTTTAAAACATTAGTAATAGATGTTGTATTACTAAAAACCATTACCAAATTATCCCAACTATCTGAAAAGAGCATAATGATAAAATTATTTTCACTTCATCCTCAAACATAATACTAACTAATTTTAATTGATTTACAATAGGTGAAATCATTCAAATGACGTGATGCGAGATCCTCCTACTTACATATTTAAATAAACAAAATTCATCAAACAAAAATTATTTGAAGCACTAGGTTTTCATATAGATTTGCTAAATATTTCATTAACTCTACCATAGATCTTGCTTCGGTAATATTCAAGCCACGAGATCTTTTAGAAGCTCAATCTTATAGATTAGAGAGCCTTTTTATTAATAATTTTACATTCTTTATTAGTCATTTTTATAGGTATTTCCTTGTCATTCAATGGTAAGTATAAATATTTTTGATATAGATAATCCTCCACCTGCATCTTCCATAATAGATAGTCACGGATATCAAATTTATCTACTTTGAATTTTCCTTCTTCTCCCATTTCTTTTCTCCCACTCAATCAGAAATCCATCTGTGAGTAAATATGTCAACACACACAACCCTCAAACAAAGATGCTATAATACCAGTTGTTGGGGTTAGCACACCGGTTGTACAAATATATTTATCATATCTAAGCATAAAATCAATCAATATGGAAATAAGTTTAAAAAGAAACAATACACAAGATTTAACTTGGTTCACCTAGTTTGAGCTACATCCACCAAGAAACAACCAATTTATTATCACGAAGAAATATAATGAATATTTTCAATCTTCCACACCTTCTTGGATGTCCTATACTTTCTTCTCTACAAATTTCTCTTTTTCTCTCTAAAGGAAACTTCTCTTGATTCTCAAATGAATTCTCTCTTCTAAAACACTAGATTTATGCTTATATATGCATCTAAAATCTTAGGGCACTTTAGTTATGCAATTAAAACCATTAGATTCAATTTACAACTAAAGATAGATCTAATTCCCGTAACTTAATTATAATATTCATGCCCAGACAATTGATTACTCGTTGCCTTAACCGATCTTGGTTAGCCCTAAGCGATACAGTCCATGGGTGACCGATGGTGGTTTGTCAACTAACATTGATTACTTTGTATTCCAAAAGTATGTAGAACTATGTCGGTGGAGAAATTAAGCTCCATAACTCAACACCTACTTCTTTTGACTTATTCCTTAGTCATGGTGAGAAAAATTGAGATGTGGTCATGGGAACACATGGGTTTGGGCATGAAGTCGGGCAATATCCACGAAACCTCAAAAATAATGGATCGAATCTGGATATAACCACTAAATACAACGTTCACTCGAGAGAATGGTCACTAAGAACTACATATACCGATGACTCGATATAGACCACTAAAGGTAGTTCTAGTATGACCTATATTTCTAACTTCAAGGATTTGCATGACTTGTTTGCAAGTCGATAATGGGGATCTTGGATCGGGGATGAGAACACACAAGGTGTATGCATTGATAAATTTTTCTCCTAGGAGGATTTGTATTATATAAAAAGATAATTCTGGGATCTGCACAATGAGTTAAAAATGTTTGCTAAAAATTATTCAGATTTTAGTGGAGTGGAGATGAACATGAACCAGAGAATAGGAATAAGGGGAAAATATTCAAATGTGATTGCGAAATTCAGAAAAAAGTGTCATCCATTTTATGTTTCCATTTACTACATGAGTGTGAGGTAAAAATGCATGAACCATTTGTAGGAGGTTGGCTTGCTAGAAAAACTCTTAGGTAAGTCGAGATCTAAATTCCTAAAAATCCAACTTAGTACACCTAAGGATAGATCATCCTATGTAAATCATGCTAATTATTTTGGATCAAAATACCCCAAGAATTTGCAAATCATACCCACAAATCCTACTCATTCCTCAGGGATATTTTTATAGGTCTCAGAAATGAATTTTTCAAGTACCCCTAGAAAACATCAAATACTCACACCTTTCCTAAATAAGAACTAAGTAGTTGCAGATAAGTTATAAATTAAATTACGGACACAATTCATAAAAATCACAACAAAAAGACACATATCAATTTAACCCCAACATCATTTTGTAACAAGAACAAATAAATACCATAAATCCTGATGAATTTTCTAGGTGAAACCCATTAAACTTAAGAAAAGACAAGGGAAACATATATTAATGATCTCAAAGCCCATTAATGACTATACACATGCAATCATATTAACATAAATTTCTGATAATTGGGTTCTGAAAAAGAAACAAACTTCATCACAACATAGTGCATCCTCCAGGTTAGCGGTGCCTCTTTAAATTCCCTTTGATTTCCCTATGAAGAGATTCCCTCCTTTTTATCCTTTTCTCCAAGAACTCTCTCTTTCTAAAACCCCCAATCCTCCTTTCTATATTTCCTTATCAATTTAGGATTTTAGAGTATATTCTTTAGATCTTTAAACAAATTTTCACTATCCACAATTACTTGGGGCCACCACGAAAAAATTCAAATGATTAATCACAAATGGCCACCAATTTTATCGACTGCCATTGTGTCATTCATACGTCATCATGACATAACCAAAATTTTTCCAGGTCATGTCACATTTAATATTTGGAATTTCCACATGTTTATAAGTATGACATGTCTAGAAAACTTAATATGATTAGACATTCCTAAAATGCATGGGATTTTAATCATTTTTTAGTGACATGTTCCTCATAAATAGTTGATCTTCATTTAAAATTTCCCACGTACCTGTCAATCAAAATGAGATATGGTATTAATAAAAAAATGATGTTTTTGTCCACATCAATGTAAACACCATGCCTATTTAAATGGTCTACTAGCCCTCTCATTCATCACCAATATTTTGTAGAGCCTTGAGGTTTCCATTTAGGACCACCATCCTTGAAATATCATAGCTATTTCCTTCTTGTTGTTCTATTCCATATCAACGCTCTCAGTAATGGCCTCATCTTCTTTGAGTGCAAGTCCACCAGGGGAGGAATTGGCCTGCATTGGCTAATTATTCCAACTCACAGGGACAAAAGAGGCCCTAATCTATCAAGTTTTTAGTGTTTCGAATGTTAGATCCAATCCCCAAAAATTCCCTAGTGTTTTCCTTCTTGAATCGCTTGGCTAAGATGTGTCCTTCCTTCTCGATTTTTCAAACCTTGAACTTCCACTTGGTCTACCCAGAGTTCCATTTAAGTCTAGAATCCCTAAGGAATAATTGGTCTCACCATTTTTTACGTGTTCACAATGACCACTGACATATTTTCAAGGCCTATTATGCCCCTTTCTTGCTAGAAACAAATCTCCCTCTTTTAGCCCAAATATAAGAGCCAAAAAGTGAATGTCTATCCTCAGATTCTCATACGAGTAGAAAAAAGGAGTAGCTTGTGGCATTAGAGTCTACTCTAGAAGATATCCAAGTGGTGGTTGGAATGTAATAATTTTCATCCAAGAAGAGGCATGCCATCCCTAACACCAAAATTATTGACATCACACTAGTTCCAAAGGTCGGTGCACCAAAACATATGAAAGAGGAGGGCATGCTCTGCATGAATGGGTGAACTCTGTTGAGTGGAGGAAAGGGATGCCAAATAAATTTCATGAGAAAGGGATCCCCATGTATTTGAAAAAATATAATTTTGAATTAAGTTCCACTATGTTATATATATCTAAATGTATCTTATTTTCTTATTATGTTCATATACTTATACGGTGGAGGGCTAGGGACACTTAAATAGAAACCCAATTTTTCTATTATAAATCTTGTGTTTGATTCTTCTCTTTTGTTTCCTTTGTACTACACACAACAATTTTTTTGTGTTCTTAATGTTACATTTGTTCAATCTTCAATTACAGGAAAAATAGTCCTTGAATCCACTGCACATATTTCTAATGAAATGAAACCAATTAAAACATAATGAGTTACCAAAATAATTTTCAGCTTTAACTTATAAATCAAGCTTCCAAAGTTGAAACTAATAAATCTATAATCATTTTCATAGTGTTTGGAAAAAGTACCAGATTCAACTCAGGGCTTGAAACTCCATCCAAATCTGAGTATCCATGTGCACCAATTGGGTTTGGACCATAAATGCAATCTCACAAAATCTCGGTACCTGGTTTATCCCCAACATCACACTTTGTCTATCATTAATATAAGTCTGAAAACCTAAACTAGACTTCCAAAAAGGACTAATCCTTGGGCCTTAGGGGATACCCTCCTATCCGTACAATACTTATCTTTAACATAAAATCTGAAATCCTAATTTTGCATTAAGGCATAATCTGTCTCATTCATTTGATTATGTGAAATCCTCATGAACCTTTATAACAAAAACATGACCATTTGCATACTTAGCCATCTGATTGTAGTAGACAAAATGGGAAGGAGAAATACTCCCAAAATCAAACCCTCATCGATCTGTCCTCCTAAAAAGGATTGAAAGGGTAAAATAACATTAAAAAGAGGGAGGACATAAATGGGTACCAAGATTGGCTCCATCTCAGGGATGGACTCCCCTAGCGAGTGTCCAAATAACACCAAAAATAATATTGGAAGAAGAAAATCATACACCTATCTATTGGGAAATGGAATCAAAAGATGAACAAAATTGCAAGTCATCACCATGAGAGAAAAACCAATAACCAAATACCAACAGAACCCAAAACAGAACAATAAAGGATAAAACTCACATCTATACATTGCATGTGAAAAAAAACCACAAGGGTTAAAGGAACCCAAAAATTTCCATCAAAATTCACCATGATCCCATTCAACACGCATTTGTCCCATCCAGATACACAATTTAACATGAAACTTCCAAAGATAATGATCCCAATTCTTGCAAAATGAAACCCCAATCATCAACTAATAATGATTAACTGGAACCATCTCATCTTGAAGAAACATGATCATACCATCATTCAAATTCATGAATTCAACTTGCTCATGAGGTATAGGTTGTTCATAAGTATTTCCTATTTCAAAACACACCATATGGTATAACAATATTAGGACATGCATGTGTTACTCAAGATGTCCAAAAATTTCTCCATTTTTTGAGCAGCTAAATCACTATTCATCCAATCCCTAGGGAAAATTTTAGTGGTGAATATTCGTTAATTCATGAATATTCTAGTATTTTAAATTTAAAATTAGAGAATTTTGAGAGTACAAGTTAGGATCAGTTCACCTAATTTTTCTGGGTAAAATTTAATTTTAGGCGTCAATTCGCCATTATCGTAAAATAAAAATTCACAAAATTCTCCCAAATATAGTCAGTCAGTAGCATATTTTTATGCTACCAGTAATAACATATAGTATGTTATCAGCTAGTAGCATAAATAATGATACCGATTGACAACAATTTTTATGCTCTTGCCTTGAAAACATAAAGCCCGACCAACAACATTTTTATGCTAAAACCGATAACATAAACTTATGTTGTCAGCTGCTAGCATAAAAATGTTGTTGGTCGATAGTATTTTTATGCTACCAGCTAACAACATATTATATGTTTTCATACAGTAGTATAAAAATATTCTACTAACCGATAGCATATAAAAAAGATATTGTCTGGTAGCATTTAGTAGTGATGTCATTATATCTAGATATTTTTCATTCATGCAAAAGATAATTGTCACAGATTCACCAAATATTTTCTAAGTATTTTTTTTGGAGGGACCCTTAAAATTTTCCTTGCCAATCCCTTTTAAACTCATTATAGGCATTAAGACACATATTTTCTCCCATATCTACTTGTATTTTTCATATCCATTTTAGAAGGTAGATCATCTATTCTTTGCATATCTCACTTAACAGAAAGGGAAAAACATCAATCCCCATACATACCTCGGTCTCATGCCTTAAAAGAAAGGAGTTAGCTTGTATCAGCACCTCATAATCACAAAATGAAGTAACCCTCTACATATCCAAAGGCTTAGTAAATAAGGTATATTCAGCTACCTGATCATAAAATAGGGGATCACAAACACCCAAGCCTAGCTCCATAGTAAATCTAGCACAAACACCTCCTAGAAATAGAACCAAATCACCCTCTCTATCTTTCTTATCAATTGATATTGTATTTCCATTACAATTATCACCAAATTGATGTTCCTCCTTATCTAAGGCATCTATACCAACTTAAAAAAAATACAAGGGAATCAACTCATCCACATTCAATTCTACAAATTAATCGACAATTTACATCGTACTCAAACTACTTTTCTTGTTACACTATTGCGTAAAGTAGAAGGATTCTATCTTCTATTGAGGGAACACCTCTCAATACTTAGCAATTATTTCATCTTTTAGCATAACAAAATCATGAACATAAAAAGTACACCCTATGTCTAAAACCACTTCACCCACATATTTTTATCAAAACATGACATATTATGGAGAAAACATTCCATAATTCATCATCTGTTTGGGCATGTAGAACGTCAGTGGAAGACACCCTACTATTTTGGTTTTGGAACTGTTTGGAACACTTATTCTTGTAGTTCCTACTTTAGATTCATCAACATTAAGCATACTATCCACAACACAAGGGGCATGGGGCATAAAACATTTTTCACACTAGACACAAGTATAAATAATATGATCTTCTTGCTCAACACATTCTTCAATCATTGTCTTAACATTTGAGACATATTTTGTAGTGTAAATTTCTTCATCTCTAAAACATATGAACCTCCTTCCTTTAGCTGACAACATTGAATTTCCACCATGCTCATAGGAAAGGGAGACATGGTCATCATTGAAATAATTTCCAAAAACCAATACCATCTCTATCCATGAACAAATAGATCCCTGGGGCAAATAATTAAACCATTCTCTAGCATCTCCTTGTAATTTCTGCACAAATAACCTCATAAAAATATCTTCATAACTTACTCGGTACTCATGCATTATTCCAAAACATGGCAAGATGTTGTTCAAAGAGGTTTTTAATACCTATGAAACATAGGCAGTTTGAGTCTAATTCCGGTAGGGATCATGGGGTCCCCACATATTTTCCAAAATCAAGTGGCACAATGTATTTTCTCTAAACGTGACCCTAGATGGAACATATACCTCACCACCATCACAGATACCCATGGAATGCTTCATAGAGAATTGATTTTTATAGATAAAGCCTCGCCATAAAAAGTCCAGATGACACAATGGTAAACATTAAACTCAGAATTTAAATAGGACACATAAATTTAGTCATAAAACATCAAGATGAAAATCACTAGTCTACTTCAACTCAAAAGTTAATAGATTTACCACTAGAGTGATAACTCTATAAAATAAAACATATGAAAACATGAGAGTAAATAGAAAATTAAAGATGCTTTCTCAAATGTCATGTGGAACAACAAAAAGATCAAAATTAAAACCTAGAAGAATACCCAATACAAGTTTGAGTCCCCGGTAATGACACCAGAAAGGTGTTGGATCCCAGATTTACCCCTAGGGGAGAGGGTGAAAACCCACTTGCATTTTTATTTTATAGCCAGGGATGGGGTATTCTTCCTCTCTCTTTCCCACTCTTCTCTAGGGAGTAACGAGGAGGCACTTGGAAAAATGGCGGGGCTGATGTCCCCACTACTTTTAACTTAATCCTTAGTCGGGGTGAAAGGACCCAGATGTGGTCGTGGGAACACGAGGGATTTGAGTTTAGAGTCATGGTAATATCCAAAAACATCGAAAAGAATGGATTGAAACCAGGTATAGACACCGAATACAATGTCCACTTGAGAGAGTGGTCACTAAGCATTGCATATACTTGAGGACTTGATATGGACTGCTAAAATCAGTTCTAGTATGACCTACATTTCTGATTTCAAGGATTTGCATGACTTGTTTGTAATTCAATAATGGGGATATCGGATAGGGGATGAGAACACACAAGGTATATGTATTGATAATGTGTTCTACTAGATGGATCTATAAAATATAAACAAATAATATGGGATCCGTGTAATGAGTTAAAAATGTTTGCTAAAAATTATTCAGATTTTAGTGGAGTGGAGATGAACCTGAACTAGAGAATATGAACAAGAGGAAAATATTTTGAGGTGATTGGGGAAATTCATAAAAAAATGTCAGCCATCGCATGTTTTAATTTACTACATGAGTATGAGGTGAAAATGCATGAACCTTTTATAGGAGACTGGATTTCAAGGAAAGCTCTGGGAAAGATGAGATCTAAATTCTAAAAAATCTAGCTTAATAAAACTAAGGCAAGATCATCCCGTGTAAATCATTCTAAGTAGTTTATGGATCAAGGGACCCCCAAGAATTTGTAAATCATACCCCTAAATCCACTCATTCCGCAAGGAAATTTTTATAGGTCTCATAAATGAAGTTTTCAAGTACCCCAAGAAAAACATCAAATACTCACACCCTTCCTAGATAAGAGCTAAGTAGTTGCAGGATACTTTCAAAATTGAATTACAACCATGATTCACAAAAATGACAACAAAAAGACACATATCACTTCAACCCAACATCATTTTACAAAAAGAACAAATAAATACCATAAATCCAATGAGTTTGTCGGTGAAACCCATTAAACTTAGGAAAAGACAAGGGAAACATATATTAATGCTCTCAAATCTCATTAATGACTGTACACATGTAATCATCTTAACATAAATTCCTGATAATTGGGTTACATAGGAAAAAACCTTCATCACAACATAGTCCCTCCTTCTAGTTAGCAGTGCCTCTGCAAATTCCCTCCATTTTCTCCTAAAGGGATTCCCCCTTTTCCGCTCTTTTTCTCCTTTTTCTAAAACAACTTCTAATATTTCCTTATCATCTTAGGGTTTTAGAGTATATTCTTTAGATCTTCAAACAACTACCTAGGGCCGCCATGGAAAAATGCAAATGATTACTCACTAAAAACCACTAATTTTGTTGATTGCCACCATGTCATTCATACATTATTATGATGCAACCAATTTTTTTCCAATTCATGTCACATTTAATATTTTAAATTTCCACATGTGTATAAGTATAATGTGGCATGAAAACGTAATGTGACAAGACATTCCTGAAATGCTTGTGATTTTAATCATTTTATAGAGACATATTCCTCATAAATAGTTGATATTCATTTAAAAATTCCCACATACATGTAAATCGGAATGAGATATGGTATTAATAACATAATTATGTCTTTGGCCACATTAGCGTAAGCACCATGCCTATTTAAACAGTCTACCATCCCTCCCATTCATCACCAATATTTTGTAGAGCCTTCCTCTTTCCATTTTGGACCACCTTCTGTGAAATCTCAGAGCCATTTCCCTTCCTATTATTCCATTCCATATCAGTGCTTTCAACAATGGCCTCATCTTCTTTGAATGTGCAAGTCATCAGGAGGAATTATCCCACATGGGCCAATTAGTCCAACTCACATGGCTGAATGAGGCCCTAATCCATCAAGTTTTTAGTTTTCTAGATGTTATAGAAAATCCCCAAGATTTCCCTCATCAAGAATCCTTGGTGTTGTCCTTCTTTAATTGCTTGGTTAAGATGTGTCCTTCCTTCCTAGTTTTTCAAACCTTGCACTTCCACCTCGATCCACCAAGAGTTCCATTAAGTCGAGAATCCCCGAGGAATCATTGGTCTCACCATTTACCATGTGTTTATGATGACCAATAACATATGTCAAGGCTTATTAAGACCCCTCCTTGCTAAAAACATAGCTCCCTCTCTCAGCCCAAATATAGGAGCCAAAAATTGATGGTCCATCCTCAAATTTTCACACAAGGAAAATGGAGTAGTGGCTTGTGGCATTAGATCCCACTCTAGAAGATATCAAAGTTGTGGTTAGACTACAAGAATTTTCATCTAAGAAGTGGCATGCCCTCCCCAACGCTAAAATTATTGATGTGACACAAATTCCATAGGCCTCGTCGGCGAGAGGCTAGCACACCAAAGCATATGAAAGAGGATGGCTCACTCTACGTGAATGGGAGAACTCACTTAAGTGGAGGAAGGAGCTGGTTGACATTCTGAACAAGTCGAGTGAGCATCCATAAATTTCATGAGTAAGGGATGTTGAGGGGCTTGATAGGAAACATACAATTTGTATTTACCACCATGGCCCATGAGGATTTTATTCATCATCGAGACCGTTCCTAAAGGGTTTCCCCCATGTATCTAAAAAAATGGAAGTTGGACTTAAGTGCCATGTATATATATATATATATATGTATATATATATATATATATATATATATATATATATATATGAATGTATATTGTTTTCTTATTTGATTCATATACTTATATAATGGAGGGTTGGCCCCTTAAATAGAACCCCAATTTTTCTATCTTTGTAAATCCTACGTTTAAGTCTGCTCTTCTGTTTCCTTTGCACTACACAACAATTCTTCTATGTTCTTAATAATGCATTTGTTCAATCTTCAATTACAGACAAAACTACCCCCTTAATTTGTTGCACATCTTTCTAGTGACATGAAACCAATTAAAACATAGTGATGTACTGAAATGATTTTTAGCTTAACTTATAAATCCATCTTCCAAAGTCAAAACTGATAAATCCATAATCATTTTAAAAGGTTTTGGCTAAACTACCACATTCAACTCCAGGGCCAAAAACTACGTCTAAATCCGAGTATCCATGTGCACCAATTGGGTTTCAGAACATAAATGAAATCTCACAAAATCCTAGTTACCAGGCTTATCCCCAACATCATGTTGTAAGTGTGTGTCACTTGTGTTGTCATTGATGTCAAGTCCATTGATGTCACAGTGGTCTAGGTGATCTAGGTATGTTGGTTAGGTGATCTAGGCATGTTGGCTAGGTGATCTAGGCATGTTGGCTAGGTGATCTAAGAGTCTCCAAATGTGGTATAAAGGTCAAATCATGTCCATGAAGTGAGTGAGAGGTGTCAATGAGTCTGTAACATGTCCACATGGTCTAATCATGAAGTGTATGAGTCAAGTCAAGTCTTTCTAGGCCTTGGTCTAATGCAAATACATGGTGTAAATCAAGAAAACATGAGAAATCACTCAAATAAAAGAAATGAATGTGCTTTTGGATCACTATGAGGTAGCACATGAGGTTTAGAAAGAGTTACAAGAGACAAAAAAAGTTCATGATATTGAAACAGTCGGTATAGATCTTTCTAAAGTCAATCCACGAGGACACAAGGTGTGAAATGTTGACCCAAGGTATGATGATGCAAAAACAACATGGTGTGAGAATATAATAATGATGTATGGTTTTACAATTCCTCACAGGTAGGTATTGAGGTGTTTTAGGCACTTCTACAGTCAACATAATAGAATAATCTGGGAATCAGAGACCAAAGGGAACCTAAATGAGATGGGATGGAAAACTTTAGGATGAACTAGAGAAAAATATCAATTGGTGGTGTTATATGGATGTGTCCTTGAGGTGTGAGAAATGTTTTAGAAGTTGGGGATGAATATTTTTATTGTTATACAAGTATTTCCAAAACTGGGTTTTTCAAAGTATGTAAATTGAGCACCAAACTTCTTAGCAGTCAAGAAAAATTTTGGAGCCTCCTTTGGATAATTCATAATATAAAAAATGGATTAAATTGGGATAAAATTATGGTGCAAAAATTATTTTGGTGATTGGTTGATTATTTTAGAAGTTCCATCCATTTTTGTGAGCATGTTTGTAACCCTCCAAACCCCAGTTTGGACCAATTTTGGAAAATTGAGTTGGATAGGTTTCCTAACTAATTTTTTTCTTGGAAACCTATTTTAACATGAAGAGGACTCCTTAGGGAACATTTTCATGTTATTTTGAGTTCATGATGCATGGTGGGCCCCACTGAAAAACATGTATTTTGTGAAGATTTCAGATGTACATGAGAAACTTGTAAAGGAAACCCTACTCAAATTTGAGGTGGATGATGTTAGTAATGTGTTATTAAACTTAATGAAGTCACTTTGGTTACTATTTTGGAGAAAATTGGAGTAATGGTTGCATATTTGGGCTTATCGACAAAAGAAACTTTTTTTGAGAAGTTAGTGAAGAAGAATGAAGGTAACCATGTTAATTTCATTGAATTGATGTTTTTTATAGCATTGATAAATATTTTCATGTCTCATATTATGTTCTTAAGTGTGTGGTTTAGTTTTGATAAGTCATTTCTTTCTTAAAGGTGATGGAGCCAAAACTTCTCTTTTAGGCCTATTTGAGAAACATGTTTGAATGGGTATGAAGATGAGAATTTATCCATTTGGCATATGGATATGAGTTCTTGATCATTTTTTTTACATCCAAATTAAAGTTTCATGGGTGATAGGGAGCTCTGATAATTTATTTAGAGGTTTTTGATCATAGTGTATGGAAGACTAGTTTTTGTGCTTTCAAGACCATCTATACTAGTTGTAAAGATCCATGTTTTTGGAAGTTGTATGCCATAAATTGGAGAAGTATGAGAATTATATGAGATATTATAATTCATGAGATTTCCATTTATGAGTTACTTTTCTCATGATGAATAACTTTGAGTTATTTATCTGCTCACTTTTTGAAGACCAAATTCATAGATGTTTGAAACAAGCCATAAAGTCTTACAAAGTGGTGTTTCTTTATGAGTTAAGCCTTGATTTGTCTATTAATAGTAAATTTTAATTAAAGTATAAATCCTAAGATTCATTTTTATATATTACTTAGGTCAAGAAGGTGAGTGGAAGTGGTCTAGTTAGATGACTTTTCAAGAATGTTTTTGTAGAAACCGATTTATGCATACCTATGAGTCTCAATGGGTGTTTTGGATAATGTGGCGAGTTTATATGCATAAATTATCATTTTTGACTTGGTGGGACCATGTACCATATGAATACAAATCTGGAATACTTTTGGACAAGTTTGAGAGTTAGAAGACAAAAGAGGAGCTCATTTTGAGAAGACTAGGAAGCTGAAGAGTCAAGTGGAAATTGAAGTGCAAGAGTCATTCTCATGAAGGATTTGTTCTTTAAAAGGGTGTTTCAAATTTAGGTGAATTAAATTTTGAAAAAAACCCTTTTCTCTTCTATTGAAGAAAACTTTTTCTGCAAAGAAAAACCCTAGAAGTCTCTTCTAGGTTAGTAGCTGGTTGGAGTTTCATGAGGAGGATGTGAGTGAAACAAGAATGGTGAAGTCTCTATTGGCTGTAATCTGATTTGAAGATTTGTAATCTTATTTAATATGATTCAAAGAGCTGTAATATGAGTATGTATTTTTTCTTGATCTATATGATTTTTCTTGATGAACTATGTCTAATCGTGAACAAACATTATTATAAGTTATATTTGAAATGGAAAAGTGAAAGGTTTTATTACATGATTGATTAATACCCCTCTCAGTCCTTTTCATTTCTAATGATTGGTATCAGAGTAAGGATTTGGAAGCATATTTAACAATCTAGAGGGATATATTTGGTGACAAGGATGAGAGATATTTATCACTTAAAGTGGGGAGTAAATATCTGTAAAGATAAGTTGGAAAAATTGATCGAATCACAAGAGGAAATTATCAAGTGTGTACATAATCAACTCAAGGAAGCCTTAGCTGAGAAATAATAACTAAAGAAAGAAAATTTATAAATAAAAAAATATCTAAGAATCATGACAAGTAAGGTATCATATTTTCAAGAGATCAGTGTTGTAATAGTTTATATAGCATGTATGAGAAAATAGTAGGTTCATCTTAGCCCCATAAGTCATATTTCAAAGTTGCACAAAATTTGGTCTTGAGAAATGCTAGTGTAAGCAGAGGTAAATGATATGGAATAGGATATTTCAAGAATATATGTGGAAAATGGGTTTATGGACCATGTACTAGGGTGAGTTGTGAATATCCAAGTAAAATTCCATCATATTCTGAGAAGGTATGTAAAAGTTATGTGAGTTTTACTAAAACAAACTTTTTGGAAAATGAATAAACATCATCCTAGATTCTTAACACTCAAGAAAAAATATAGTACATCCTTAGGATAAATAATAGAAGATTGTTTTTAAGAGAACTATGAGTATGAAGTGTTACATAAATTTTCAGATCAAATGGATATTTTCAGAAATTTATGAGCTTTTTCCAGAGAGTTTACTTCTCCATCCTGACATGTGTCTGGAGTAGTCAAAGTCAAATTGAGTTGTTCAATCAATATCTTGAGAGATGATAGTGTTTTAGGAACTTATAAACATGTCTTCTTTCTTTAAATATGACTAAACCAATGTGACAAGGTGAGTTTTTCAGGTGACTCCTTCAGTGATCATATAATAACAAGGTTGCTTGCTCAAGGTGACTGGTACAATATTGCACAAGATCCCAACATTGGTGAATTGGTTGTAATAACAAAAACCCTCTTCACAAGTATATTTATAGGTTCTTGATCAATGGAGATGGTTTCTAATAGGATCTTCAAGGTCATATCTCATTCAAGTCTTCTCGAGTATTGCGAGGGAATGCTTACATAATCATATAACTTGAAATATTAACCATATCTCAAAGCTTATAGGTGTTGACTAAAATGGAATTTTTTTCTATTTATCTCTAGAAGTATGTAGTGTTTTGGTGAAAATCATAGTTGGCCTTTGTAGTGGGAAATAAAGCTTAAAGTTTAATACATTGACATCGCTCTTGTTACATTGTTGATAAAATGGTGCACAAGAACTTGGTTGAAGACTGGTCTTCATGGAACTTCTAGGTCTATTGAAAGGTTCATTATTTTATCCATAATTTATTTTAGGAAATTGAAATGAGTTTCAAGAAAAATTGAGTCTTGTACATATACTCTAGCAATATTATTAAAGCATTATGAACTATCTTTATCTTTGTTGGGAGCTTGTGGAGATGCTTCAAGGTCAAATGTCATTTGGAGAAGGTGATGTTAATTTCAACAAAGCCATAACATTTGAAATTTTGGAATTTCAATTTGTTTTTAAGGAGATATCAATTTTTCTCATTCTCGGGCTATGATAATCATCCTTGTAACCCTAAACTAGGGTTTTTACCTAATTTTTTTGACCGGTTATATCAAACAAACCAATAAAAAATCATGAAACTTTGAAAGTATCTCTGTGGGGACATTTACAATTGTTTGCAAAAATAATTTTTGTGAATGATCAAGTATTGAATGAGAATGACGTGAAAAAAATCTTTAAAAATGCACTCAGTAATTTTTTTAATAGGTAAACTACTATTTGAGATCACTTTATTTCAAATTCATTCAATGGAGCTCGTTTCTTGATTATTTCATGCCTGCTAGAGGTTAATTATTAAGTTGAAACTCATTCTAGTGTATGAATCAAGTTTCTCCTAAAATTGTAAACCAATCTTCTTCCCAAAGCTCGAGAAACTTACACAGAAACAAAATTACAGAGTTACGAGAACTTACAACATTGGAAGTTAAAAATTCTTGTTGAAAATATTATAAATCTTCTCAAAGAAATATTCTTGAAGGATTTTTTCACCTTGAGATGGAAGACAAAGAGCCTTGTGGTTGTGTTTCTCCTTCAAATATTAGTTAAAAGTATGAGTAAAGAAAACATTTCCTTTGGATTATTTTATACTTGAATATCAATTGGTTGATTTTATGAAAGAGATATGAAGATTCATGCTCGAGTTATTACCATGAAGAGACAAAAATTTGAGAATGAAAGAGTCCATGAAACCTATGGCCTTTTGGAAGAAAAGCGATAGAATTTTAAGAGGTAGTCTTTGAATGTGAGAATGTGAAAGTACATTAGCTCGAAGAGGTAGTCAATTACAAGTTAAATGAAGTATCAATAGTTCCTTTGTTTTTCTTTCCACTTGTCAAGTAAAAATTATGTTTGTCTCATTAAGGAGAGTTGAAAATCTATCATTGTTTGGCATTCTATGGAGTAGCTCATCAATAGAAAAACATGAGTTAGTTGAAGAGTTGAAACAATGAATTAGTTTTAAGTTCTTTAGAATGCAAGAAGTTGAAAGGGTATTAGAGAAGATATTTATTGGTGAACTCCAAAAAAGGGAGAATTCAAGTAATATATATGTAATTTGAAGTTACATAATAATAAGTTGAAAAGGTGGGAACACAAAAATGTTGTAAACTTATTTCTTGTTGAAGATAAATTATCTTAGAAGTGAGGTGAATGAAGTGTAACATTTCAAATGAAAAGAATAGTATCAAGTATCATTCTAAAAGAATTTTGCAGGTATGACACAGGTTTTGAATATGCTCTTGAGCCCTAATGAGGGTCTTAGGTACAAAAGGAATAGTAGGTCTACCTATAGGTGCTAGGAGATTCTCATGGTCATGAAAGTTTGTTTTCACCATCAAATATGGTATGAAATAGTGCATTGAAGGATGATAGTAGTTGGGTACATTGGTCAAGGAAAAATAAGGTTTAACAAACAGAGAAGGCTTAAAAATGATGGTGTTGAGATCTAAACGTTGAAGAAAATCATCATGCATTGAAGGTAAGCATGCTTCTTAAAATATTTTTCCAAGTCACGGGTTTATAACGAGATATGATGGTGATCTCAAAGGATAATAGTTTTCTTATTCATTATGAAAGTTCTTGAATACCTCAAGAGCCTATAAAGACGTAAATTGCTCTACAAGTTTGTGAGATGAATACAGACTGTAATTAAGTGCTTCAAATACAAGTATGAAGAGAAATGATCATTTAATAAGTGAATGAATGTACTTTACCAGTGGAAGTAGCTCTGGTTATTCTATGATTCATCATAGAAAAAAAATTTGATCAAGGAATGGACTTGAAAAGTGTTACCTATAGGTTTTAAGGTCTCCATGTGTGTAAAAATCCTAAATTAATGCCTTAGAAACTGTCTCCTAGAGTCTAGGCCTTGAATACAAAGTTTTGAGATGTAATGCACAATTTGAGTACTGAGGGGATGTTATTATTGAGAAGGGTTTTATGATTAAATCCATCAAAATTTCTCGAAGGATTGAAAAGGAACATGATGGAATGGGAGTCAGAGCATAGAAAGGATGAAGTATTCACTGAGAGGAGGATGTTTTGAAGATGCTAAGTTGGTTCATCATAATACAAAGGTGTATCACATATCTCTCACCCAAAAGTTGAGCTAGTATGAGCATGCTATAAGTATCATGTATAGAACATGGTCTATCAGTGAGGTTTGGCATCTTGAAACCCTTAGTTTGTTTCTTAAATTGATAATAACAAATGTTGGGGGTCTACATTATTAAGTCATGATGATTCAATGTTGTGAGTCAATGTGGTATAGTGTTATAGTATGTGAATTTCTTCAAGGAGATTATAGAGTGTATATTAGGTGACATATGTGGTTTGTGCATGAATAAATTCACCTCTACAGGTCCAATATGAAGGGTTTCTCAGGTTTGTGGATCTCTTTTGACAGCAATAAAGAGTTGAGGTCATCATGACTTTTAGGCAATCCACAAGAATGTACAGGATGAGAAGATAATGTACTGATTGTTGAAATTAGATAGACACAAAAATGAAAAGTGTTTATAAGCCTTTAATATTAATATCATTATGAGTTGTGAGAATAGAGGAATAGATTGTTGCTTAAGAATTCAAGGATGATTCCCTCCAAGGTCACATCTGTTAGTTGTTGAAAGAATGTAAATAATTGAATAATAAGCTAAAATTCAAAGAGTGTCAAAGAAGGATATATAGGTCTAAAAGTATTTGATAAGTCATGTTATTATTGGATTAATTACTAGTACTAAAGAGTGAAAATGTTGATGTTGAAGGAAAACTTGTTGAGTTTGGCATTGTATAAACTAGTACACAATATTGAGAAACATGAATGAAGGCCATGAAGAGGTGTGTCAGCTTAGGAGGATAATTTTTGTGACTCTCATAAATTCTATAACAAGGTTATGAATTTTATTTCATGCAAACTTGAACCAAGAATGAAGAAATCATCATCTAAGGGGATATGGTTTCTCAAGTAAGTTGAATGGTAATACTTTTTGCTTTTGTTTGGTCATGTTTATCATTGTAAATCATGTCAATTCCATTCATACCTTTGTCATAGATGTCAAAAGGGGAGAAGTGTGCTAAGAAAAATGTAAATTAGGTCATCAATGTGTGTGAATAGCCATGAAGTGTGTTTCAGTGTGTTTCATTGGTCACATTGATGGTGGTCTAGGTGATCTAGGTGTGTTGGCGAGGTGATCTAGGCATGTTGGTTAGGTGATCTATGGGTCTCAAAGGTGGTATGAATGTCAAATCAGGTCCATGAAGTGAGTGAGAGGTGTCAATGAGTTTGTAACATGTCCACATGGTCCAATCATGAAGTGTATGAGTCAAGTCAAGTCTTTCTAGGCCTTGGTCTAATGCAAATACATGGTGTAAATCAAGAAAACATGAGAATTAAATCAAACCAAAGTAGGGAAAGAAATTTTGGATCACTATGAGGTATCACAAGAGGTGTAGAAAGATATACAAGAGAAAAACTAGGTTCATGAGACTAAAATAGGTCAGTATGGAGCTTTCTTAAGTCAATCCACAAGAAACAAAGTGTGAAATGTTGACCCAATGTATGATGATGCAAACCAAACATGGTGTGAGCATGGAATGATGATTTAATTTGTGTAAAGGCCTCACATGTAGTTATTGAGGTGTTTTAGGCACTTCTACAGGTCAACATAATACAACAGCTGGGAATCAGAGACCAAAGGGCACCTAAATGAGATGGGATGGAAAGATTCGGATTAACTAGAGAAAAATATAAGTTGGATGTTTTAGAGGATGTATTTTCATTAAGGTTTTAGAAAATTTTAGAAGATGAGGATGAATATTTTGTAAGTTATGCAAGTATTTCGAAAACTGGGTTTTTCAAAGTATGCAAATTAAGCACCAAACTTCTTGCAGTCAAGAAAAATTGTGGAGCCTCCTTTGGAAAATTAATAAGAGAAAAAAATGTATTAAATTTGGATAAAATTATGTCACAAATTTTTTTTTGGTGATTGGTTGAGTATTTTAGAAGTTCTATCCATTTTTGTGAGCATGTTTGTAACCCTCAAACCCTAGTTTGGACCAGTTTTGGAAAATTGAGTTGGATAGGTGTCCTAACTAAATTTTTTTTCTTGGAAACATATTTACAAATGAATAGGACTCCTCAAGGAAAATTATCATGTTATTTTGAGTTCATGATGCGTGGTGGGCCCTACTAAAAATAGGTATCTTGTGAAGATTTTAGTATACGGAGAAACTTGCAAAGGAAATACTACTCAAATTTGATTTTGATGATGTTTTGGTAATGTGCTTTACTCAACTTAATGGAGTCACTTTGGTTACTAGTTTTGAGAAAATTTGAGTAATGGGTGCATATTTGGGCTTATCGATAAAGAAGCTTGTTTTGAGAGGCTAATGAGGAAGAATGAAGGTAACATGTTGAATTGCATTGAATTCATGTTATTTATTACATTTATAAATATTTTCATGTGTCATATGATGTTTTTAAATGTATGGTTCAGTTTGGATAAGTCATTTCTTGCTTAAAGGTGATTGAGCCAAAACTACTCTTTTAGGCCTATTTGAGAAGCATGTCTAAATGGGTATGAAGATGAGACTTTATCCATTTGGAATATGGATGTGAGTGCTTAAACCTGTTTTTACATCCAAATTTAAGTTTCAGGGGTGATAATAAGCTCTGATAATTTCTTTATAGGTGTTTGATCATAGTATATAAAAGACTAGTTTTTGTGCTTTCAAGACCAACCAAATCGATTCTACAAAGATCCAAGTTTTTGGAAGTCGTATGCCATGAATTGGAGAAGTATGATAATTTTATGAGATATTATAATTCATGATATTTCCATTGATAGGTTACTTTCCTCATGATGAATAGATTTGAGGTATGTATCAGCTCAATTTTTGAAGACCAAATTCAGAGATGTTGAAACCATCCATGCAAGTCTTACAAAGTGGTGTTTCTTGATGAGTTAATCCTTGAATTGGATATTTATGGTAAATTTTAATGAAATTATACATCCTAATTCATTTTTATATATTACTTAGGTTCATGAAGGTTAATGGAATTGGTCTACTTAGATGACTTTTTAAGACTCTTTTTGTAGAAACTTATTTAAGCATACATATGAGTCTAAATGGGTGTCTTGGCTAATGTGGCGAGTTTATAAGCATAAAATATAATTATTTGAATTTTGGGACCATGTAACACATGAATAAAAATATGGAATACTTGTCGACAAGTTTGAGAGCTAGAAGACAAAAGAGGAGCTCATTTTGAGAAGACTAGGAAGTTGAAGAGTCAAGTGGAAATTGAAGTGAAAGAGTAATTATCATGAGGGATTTGTTCTTTAAAATGGTGTTTCACATTTAGGTGGATTATATTTTGAAAAACCCTTTTCACTTATATTGAAGAAAATATTTGATGCAAAGCAAAACCCCTGGAAGTATCTTCTAGGTTAGTAGCTAGTTGGAGTTTCATGAGGAGGATGTGAGTGAAGCAAAAATGGTGAAGTATCTATTGGTTGTAATCTGATTTGAAGAATTATAATCCGATTTAATCTGATTTGAATATATGTAATATAAGTATATCTTATGTTCTTGATCTGATATGATTTTCTTGATGAACTATGTCTAATTGTGAACAAACATTATTGTATGTGATATTTGAAATAGAAAAGTGAAAAGTTTTATTATAGGACTGATTCACCCCCTCTCATTCCTTTGTCATTTCTAAAACATCACACTTTTTCTATCATTAATATAAGTCTTTGGAAACCCAAACCATACTTCCATAAAGGACCAATCCTCGGGACTTGGGGAGACCCTCCTGTCCGCATAATACTTATCTTTAGCATAGAATCCTAAAATCCTGATTTTGCATTAAGGCACAATTTGTCCCATTCATTTGATTATGTGAAATCCTCATGAACCTTTATAAAATCAAAAATACCATTTTCACGCTTAGCCATCCTATTGTAGTAGACACAATGGGAAAGATAAATACCCCCAAAATTTAACCCTCGTCGATCTATCCTCCTAAAAAAGGATAATAAGGGTAGAATAGAACTGAAAATAAGACACACATAAATGGGTACTAAAAATTCCAAGAACCACTTAGCTCTCCTCTTCTCTTTGGTAATTAATCCTAATGACCTCTATATTTTTTATAATATTTATGATCCCGAATCATCAATAACAGAAAGAAGCTATGGACTAAACTAAAACATTTTAGGAGAAAATGTGCTAAGTACAATTGGCTGATCATGGGTGACTTTAAAACTCTTTTTCACCCCATGAAAAAAAGGAGGCAAATAAGACTTCACCGTGGTATGGATGATCTTTCATATCTTTTAAGCGATACTAATCTTATGGATATTGACTTGGAAGGAGCCAAATCTATTTAGAGTAACAGATGTATGGGAGCTGACTTGATTCAATTCAAGTTGGACAAAGCACTAATTACTACTAATTGGACTCTCTCCCAAGATTTTAGACTTGCTACCCTACCTAAAATTGGATCAGATCATAATCCTATTGTCCTTCATTTCCTTGAGAAAGATAAAGATGGACGATACCCATTTCATTTTGAGAAGATGTGGATGGATCATCCTGATCTTTTTGAGGATAAAATATTGGTGGAATATTCAGATTTATGGTTTCATTATGTATGTTTTGGTGTAAAATATAAAGAATGTCAAAAAACAAATCAAAATTAGGAACAAGGAAATTTTTGGTAACATCATTGAGAGGAAGAAGAAAATTCAGGAGGATTTGGCCAACTCTGGAAAAAAACAACACTGAAGAGGGATTGGATATCAATGAATACTACATGGAAAAGAATCTTATAGATGATTACAACACTTTGTAAGTTCTCAAGAGGAGACACACTGGAGAAAAATTCTAGAAAACTTTGGCTAAAAGATGGGGATTTGTAACACCAAGTATTTCCACTTGAGTATTGTTTGTCACAAAAGTCATAAATAAACTAATGAAATTACTTCAAGGGAGGGGGAGATTAGAAATTAACCTTCCATAATCAAGGAATAAGTGGTGATGTTATACAAAATTCTACTTAAAAGGATCACAACCGAGAGGGGATTCAAACTCTAATGATTTCATCAAAGACATCCCTAACAATCTTTTGGATTACACCACCTTTAAGAAGATTACTTGATAAATTACCTATGGAATATCTGCAAAAGAACGTCTTTGCCATGGAGGGAGATAAATATCCTAGGCCTGAAGACTTTCCTATAATTTTTTTATCAAAAATAATGGTAAATTTGTAAGTATGATCTCCTCAAAGTGGCAAATGAATTTTTTAGAAGATGCAGAATTCTAAAAGAGATAAATAGTACTTTTATTGTTCTTGTTCCTAAGGAAAAGAGAGCCATTAACTTCAAATACTTTAGGCCCATTAGTTTAGCAAACGTTCTTTACAAGTATTTACCAAAATCATTTCCACTAGACTGTAACCTCTTCTCCCAAGGCTCATCTCTCAAAGAACAAGGTGGTTTTATTCAAGGAAGAGTTATTTAGGATGGTATTATTATTGTTCATGAATATTTCCACTCTATGGTAAAGGATAAAAAATAAGTAATTATAGTCAAGTTGGATATGAACAAGGCCTTTGATAGAGTCTCTTGGGAAATTCATAGAAAAGGTTCTCAAAAAATTTGGATTCCCCAGATAGTTAAGAAAATCACTTACAACTACATATCCTATCCTATGTTCTCGGTGCTTGTGAATGGATCTCCTATTGAATTCTTCAAGAGTAATCAGGGGTATTAGATAGGATATCATATGTCTCCTCTCCTCTTTATCCTAATGGCAGAGAGTCTCAGTAGGAGAGTTTCAATGTTGTCCACGTGAGAGAGCTTAAAGGATTCAACCCCTCTTCATTAGATCTCAAGGTGGCCAATCAACACTTCCCAAATGATAAAATTTTCATTCTCATGGCTTCAGTGGTGAGAGACAAGATGTTAAAAGAAATTATTTTGGACTATGAAGAAGTTTCAGTCAATTGATTAAATTTGACAAGAGTTCCTCTACTTCCCTCATACTCTAGCTTCCAGAAAAATAAAATCTCTGATATCCTTGGCTACAACATCAGCTCTCTACCTTCTTCTTATCTTGGTATGCCCCTCTTTCATAGAAAAATCCCTAATGAGGTTTGGAATAATCTTATTGGAAGATTTCAAAGAAAATTAGCTTCTTGGAAAGGTGTTGTTTTGTCTTTCAGCTGGTAAATGTATTCTCATTAACATCACCTTTTTGAATCTTCTGATATATCTAATGTCCATTTTCAATATCCTTGGGGATTTTATAGAAAGAATTGAGAAAATCCAAAAACACTTTCTTTGGAGTGGCGTTGAAGAAAAAAATAGGTATCATCTCATTACATGGGACAATGTTTTTCAGCCTAAGAAATATGGGGGACTTGGTATCAAAAATCTATAGCATATGAACAAAGAAATGGAAGCTAAAATGACATGGATACTTTTGAAAGAATACCTTCCATGGAAAAGACTTGTTAGAGAAAAGTACTTACAAAATGCTATTAGTAATGATTGGATTCATAGGGAGGATTTTCTAGTTGGGTCTTAATTCTAGAAGGCCATTGTTAACTTCAAAGATTTTCTTATCAAAGGTATAAATTGGGACTTAGGTGATGGAAAGGACATCTCCTTTTGGGAAGATAAATGGCTCAATAAGTCCCCACTTAAAAATATATATGAATGGTCTCAGCTTGGTCATCCCTTACTCTAATCTGATTAGCACAAAGGTAAAGGATTATATCAGTAATAATTTTGAAGGCACTAGTTGATTCAACTTGCTTTTTGGAGAATAATCTCATTTCTCTTGTTAAGATTCTTCATCTATCTCTTAATACTCATCATTTTACTACTAGAGACATTACTGATGAACTTGTCTAGGAAGATTCCTTAGAGGGATCTTACTCTATCAAAAGTGGTTATAACCCGCTCTCTGATATTATTCCTTCTCCTAAAGAAAAGTTTGGTTCAAAGAGATGACTCCCAAAAATCAACATTTTTATGGTTGTGTATTCAAAACATAATTCTTACAACTGATACTTGGATAAAGAAAGGGCATCATATCCAATAATGGATGTAATTTATGCAAGAATATTGAGGAATCAGTAAATCATCTTTTCCTTCATTGTAATTATGTTGTTGAGGTCTGGAATTCTTTCATTAAATTCATGGGAGTCCATTGGATACCCCTGAAAATCTCGTTACAACATGGAAACAATGCGGAACCCACCTTTCAATCACACTATTGTCAAAAGGATTTGGTTTTGTCCTTTCCTCATATCATCTAGCTTATCTAGAAAGAAAGGAAAAATAGCATCTTCAACAACAAAAATCCCTCCATTTTCATCATTTTTAATCGAGCTTCTTGAATGCATCAAGCAAGACATTTCTAAATTTAGGCCCGATAAAAAATTAAATCAAATGAGGAAGAAGATGAATTACTTATGAAATGGAGCATATATAATGTAATCCTAACCCAAGATTGACAGGTATTTAGTATCCTGGATCCCTCCTCCTAATGGTTTTTTCAAGATTAACGTCAACAGGGCATCTAAGGGTAATCTTGGGAAGTCTGGAGGTGGGGGTTGTATCAGAGGTGATGGTGGTAAATTAATTGTTGCCTATTTTGGGCCTATGGGAGTCCATAAAAAACACTATTCAAAAGAACTTGCTACTCTTTAGGGCCTCAGAATGGCTTGTTACCTTAAGTTGCAAAACATCATAATAGAGGGTAATTCAATGAACATTATAAATTTCCTTAAAGGCTCAACTCATGCAAGTTGGAACATTAAAAAGTTCATTGATGAGGCCAAGATTTTAATTATATCCCTCCCTAATTACATCATCACACATACCTATAGGAGGGTAATCATTTAGTGGACTCCTTAGCCAATTTGGGTGTCCTTGCTAATGAATTCAAATATTAGTGCCAAGCCTCCTCATTACCACTCAATGTCAAATCAATTATTAATAAGGAGAGAAGGTAAGTTTCACAAGGTGAACATTGGAACTTAGAGGGATTTTATTGTTATTTTCTACACCACCTTCATTTACTTCAACTTGGAATTTAGTTCATGTTGCTCCTAGGGTCTTATTGACAGACCATATGGGGGATATCTGCAAAGTTGAACCTATAGACAACAATCAATGGAGGAAGGACATAGAGGTTTGGGATATTCTCAAGAAGGGTGGCTTCAATCACTTCGTGAATGTGGCTAAAGGACATGACTTCCACCTCTCACAATATTTGGTCCAAAATTGGAATGGATGCAAGGTGAGGTACTATAACAGGGAGTTTCTTATCACAAGGAGATGATTTTTTCTATCATGGTCTCCATCCCAAGGGTATGTGCTTCTTTAAGAAAATTATGATAGAAAAGAGGAAGAGGCCAAATTTATGGAAGGAGATGAGCAACTCGTGGAAGCAAAAGTGGATTTCTTAGGAGTCACTATCAAAACCTATGACTGGGTAAGTTTAGTGATCATGAAGTACCTTACTATGGAGGGTTAGTTCAAAGTAACCCCTACTTTCATTTGGTTTTTAAATCATTTTAGAAGAGATGTGGTGGTTAATTTTCATTTCTACCTCCTCCAATCCCTTGACCACTTGGTTAACCTAGTTAAAAAAATAAATAATCCCAAACCTCCCACCATGACCTCATTCTCCTCCTCTACAAACATTTTTACCTCATTGTTGTGAATGCCCTTGTTTTCCCCCCTCTCCATCCCCATGCTCCTCCTAAAAGACCCCTCCACTTTCATTTTGCCTCTTCCTTCCGACCACAATATTCACAAAAATTAAATCCAAAGATGACCCTACTATATCTAGCACCCTACCCTCTTCCCCTACTAGTGAAGTGGATGCTACTCTTGGCCTCCTAGAAACAAGATAAAAATATAGTGTTAGCTGACCCAAAATAGTGAGCATCAAGATCTGAACTTGACTTGCACATGGAAATGCTCAAGTGGATTAGGAAGGACTATAAAGTATTTAATGCCAAATTCAAAGGGATCAATGGTTCATGTGGGAGAAAAGATGAAAAACTGATGAATGATATGAAAAAGATAATCAAAGCCCTGGAAGAGGAGCATGAAAAAAAAGAGATAAGCAGTGTGGAATCCTCTCTATCCTTAAGGGAAATATGGATATTTTTCCAACATCACCACTATGTTGGAAAGCATCAAAGGAAAGGAAAAATATAAAGATGGAACCTATGTCAAGGACATCAAAGGAAATATGTAAAATCTCAAAAATAATCTATCAAATACCACCAAACAGTGGTTGGATATGCTCTATTTCTTTTAGCTCTTTATTGGCAAATTGTAGATGTTATTTTTTGTGGTTTTGCTTTGTATTACTGGGGTTTTATCATTGCTCATTTGGTGTGGTTCTATAGTTCCCCTTGTGTGTAAGTGCACCAAGATGGAAGGCTAAAAGGGGGTCTTAAGTGGATGCATTTTTCTAAAAAAAAAAAAACTTCAACTTGTACGAGTGTTTTGAAATAGTTACACTCAAAATTGGAAGATGTTATATAGACATGAATCATAGTATTTTGAGTCTAGTTTTTAAGCTACTAAATTTTATTGAAAATAGATAAGTTTAAGTGATCCAAATAACTAAAATACCAACAAGTGTTCCTTATTTTGTTAAAAACATAATAGAGTGATGCCCCCACCATTTTTTTAGAACCATTTAATATTTTTGAAAACCCTTTGGTAGAAAGATAGGAGTATCTAGTTTGTGCTAGAAAATTTTTAGATTTTTTAGCAAGTATTTTTATGATTTTTCTAGTACAAAATTTTTGAATTTTGAAAAATAATGGAGCTCATTGTGCCCCCTAATTACCTCAAAAAATATACAAAATTATACTTTTTTTAATATGTATATAATCAAGACCTAGTTTGTGCTAGTATAATTGTTTTTCAATTTTGATGAGCCAAAACAAAGATAAACGATGAAAGATAAATATGTTTAAACTTCAAAAATAGCTTTAAAAAGGCATAGTTAGAAAATAAATAATATGGAAACCTTATATTAGTCAATGTTTTTAAAAACTACATTTTTGAAAGACAAAACTCTGCTCTACATCGTGGTATAAGTTTTTAAACGAATCGATCATTTTATGTTGATTTATCATGGAGGAAGTGGCATTTTTGCTTTTTCCTGCAAAAAAACATTATTTTTTTGTTTGTGTAGGTCCTTGTCTCAAGCTTGGGGATCAGCTGATCCAAGCATAGAGGAATGCATTGGAAAAGGAAAAATTTAAAATATGTACGTGTTATAACGCATACGCGTTCTTCATAATATGAACATTATATGTTATTTTGGCATGATTCTATTTAAAAATAATAAAATTATAATACTTTAAATTTATTTTAGTAAATATAAGAAATTAGGGTCACTATGCACCTTATGGAACTAGTCTCACAGCTCCATGAGTCACGGTTTAGGAGATATTTTTATAGTATAATTTGGTTAGTACATAGGTAATTTTTAGGATTTCAACATTCATCCTAAATATTTTAGTGTTTAAATTATACAATAAAACCCTAAACTATAAACCCTAAACCCTAAACCCTAAACCCTAAACCCTAAACCTTAAACATTCACCCTTACCCATGAGTCCTAAACCCTAAACCTTGTGCCTTAAAACCTAAAACTTGAGCCCTAAACAATTAACCATAAGCCCTAAATTATAAACCCTAAACCATAAAAATTAAATCCAAAACCCTAAACTATTAACCTTAAACCCTAAACCCAAAATAATAAACCTTGACAACCCTTAACACTAAATTTTGAACCCTAAACCCTATACCCTAAACCTTAAACCTAAACCCTAAACCCTAAACCATAAAACCTAAACCTTAAACTATAAACCCAGAGCCCTAAACCCTAAAAACTAAATCTAGAGCCTTGAGCTCTAACCCATACACCTTAAACCCATAACTCTGAACCCCAAACCTTGAGCCATAAACCCTAAACCCTAAACCCTAAGCCTTGAACCCTACACCTTGATCCCTGAGCCCTAAACCCTAAACCCTAAACCCTACACCATAAACCTTAAACCATAAGCCCGAGACCTAAACCCTAAATCCTAAACTCTAAATCCTAAACCCTAATCCTTGAACCTTACACCCCCTGATCCATGAGCCCTAAACCTAAACCATGTACCCTAATCCCTAAACATTAAACCTTAAAACCCGAGCCCTAAACCATAAACCCTAAATCTTAATCCCTAAACCCTAAAACCTAAACCATGAGCCTTCAATGCTAAATCCTAAATCCTAAACCCTAAAAATAAATCCTAAACCCTAAAACTTGACCCCTAAACCCTAAACCCTAAACCCAAAACCCCGATCCCTAAACCCTAAACCCTAAACCCTAAACCTTAAACCCTAAACCCTGAGCCCTAAACACTAAACCCTAAACTCTGAACTTTGTGACCTAAACACTTAACCCTAAGACCTAAACCCTAAAATATGAAACCTAAACCCTAAAACTAAAATAATAAACCCTAAACCATGAACACTAAATCCTTAATACTTAACCCCGAGACCTAAAACCTAAACTATAAACCCTAAACCTTTAAACCAAAATAATAAACCATAAACCTTGAACACTAAATCCTGAACCCTAAACTCTAAACCTTAAACCCTTAAACCTAAACCCTAAAAATTGAACCCTAAGCCCAGATCCCTAAACCCTAAACACTAAATCTAGATCCCTAAGCTCTAACCCCAAAACCTCATATATTTCTAATAGATCTCATGAGTGAGTTCATCTTTTTGAATATCAATATTAGGACCATAATTCCTAGTCTCAAGCCTAGAACCATCATTGAGTCTAATTGTATAACTACCTTGTTTATGAGAGGCGAGACAAGTAACTAAATAGATATGACATCTACCTTGTGCCTTGTAATGCATATTACACATATTTGTCAAACATGTTTCTCCCCACATATACTTGTGCTTTGAATGTCAATTTCTTCACAATCTAAAATAAATTTCACATTTCTCATATTTCCATGTATGGTATTATGTAAGCTAGGATGACCCATTGGAAGTTGTAAAAAAATAACCATCATAACGTAAAAATTAATCTCAAAGGAAATAGAAGAGACATAGAGAATATACCAATGTGGAGGTGTAGGATTAGAACCAAATTGTCTATAATATAATCTCCTCTAGAGAAAGAGAAAACTCTTCTACTACTGGAATGGATAGAAAAATTCACATAACTTCATGAAGTGTTTAAAATAAGCATAACAACTAGGGAATAACTAAGAACACAAAGGGGTTATCAATCACCTAGTAAATATTTCTTATTTAGTTCTGAATGGGAGTCAACTGGCTTATGACTTAGTGACCTTCCATTTAATGATAATTCCTTCTATGATAAACCCATGGATGCTTTCAAAAGCACCTTAAAACATATAGGGGTAGTCATCGATCCTAGTAAAGGGTGTGATGTGACTTCCAAAAACTTAAAATTCAGACAAATTTAGAGGTCATAACATAAATTTACAAATATCTTTATCATTAAAAATGGAAGCCAAGTAATGGTGTCTACCTATATCCAAGGATGAGGACTACTATGGTCTGTGGTAGGATTGAACATTCAAGAATCATTGAGTGTTTGAATCATAATGTTTTTACATCTGGAGAAACAATTTCAAACATTGAGTTATGCATCTTGGAAAATAAACCCGAACCTCATAAATCCTCTCAAATTTCTAGCTTACACAAGCACTGCACATATAAAGCTTTGTTCTTTGAATGAAACCTTCATTCTCGATATATTGTAACTAAAAGAATTATTGAAAAGAGTGTCAAAAACATTTCTTTCTACCAAATTATTCTTGGATATCTGGCATTTCCCTCCTTCAAAATATAAATAGATAGAAGACATCAAATTGTGATGAATCTCTTTGAATGTTTTGCCTACGAAGAAAATAAACCCTTTTCAGTTAAATAGTATCTATTCATACTAATAAGAATAGGAAAGACACAAAACATTACAATGAGTGAAATAGTTCCCATGCGATGGGGAAAAGAAGATAGATGTATTGGGTAACATTTATTACTACCAAATTATTATTTAATATATATGAAATTTCCCTCCTTCAAAATATTAGTAGATGAAAGGCATCAAATTACGATGATTCCTTTGAATGTTTTTCCTACAAAGCATATGAACCCTTATAATTGAATACTCTCTATCAATACTAATAAGAATGGGTAAGGCAAAAACATTAAGTGAGTGAATGGGTGAGCCTAAACCCTAATCCTAAACCATAACCCCTAAACCTTAAGCCTTAAACCCTAATTCCTAAACCTATACCTGTTCCCTAAACCCCGAACTTTGGACCTTAAATCTTAAACCCTAATGCTTATACCCTAAACAATAAAACCTAAACCATCAACCCTCAACCCTCAACCATAAACCTTAAACCTTGAGCCCTAAACCCCAAACCCTGAGCCCTAAACCCTAAACCCTATACCCTAAAACCTAATACATAAACCTTGAGCACTAAACCTAAACCGTGAGTGCTAAAATGTAAACCTTAAACCCTAAACCCTAACCCTCAACCCTAAACTATACACCCTAAACCCTTAAACCTAAAATATAAACCCTAACCCTTGATGATAATCATATCTTGACTCTGTCATTGTACCCAAATATCTCCAAAGAACAAGGTAAAATGAGCTAGTCATGCCACCGAGGTATCCAAGACCATCATGTGTGAAGTATTAAGGAATCATCTATCTCCATGAGATATATATGAGAAAAGACACGTATGAGAATATTGAATTTGATTCCATGAAAGGATAATTTTAGAGCCAGGAAAGGTAAAGGGATGATATTTATATGGAACACAATGTTTCTAAGAATGAGCAATCATATGAGTTCTCTTGATGCAATTCACTTGGTACTATTCATAAAAACTCATTCAACACCTAGTAGTGTGATCAAACCTTAAGGAGGAGGAACATTAAAATCACCTCATTTTTTCCATAGGACATGAATCCCATTCACGGAGCAATCCTCTATCTACAAATTGAGGATCTCATTTTAGTAAGAAGTAGACAAGCATCATAGAGTTGATTAGTGGTCACTAAAGTTAATTATGGACCAAATATCAAAATTAGTACTAATTCAAGCGGTGGTAGGGACAAAATACAATCTAGAAGGTCAAAAACCTAAAAAATGACTATATGTTTTCATTAAAAAGACCGACTATAATATATATGGCCTGAAAGTTTTAGGTCATTGCTGAAATTTTGAAAATGTGTGAGTATTGACATGATTATATTTTTAAAAATTATCTTCTAGATTATAAGCTGTTAGAGCTACAAGACCACTTCCATCAGTGCGAGTGACCCTAACTTCTTATATTTGCTAAAATAAGTTTAAAGTATAAGAAATAATAAAAGAAATATTATAGTTTATACTTTTATTATTTATTTATTATTTTATTATTTCTTATCATTATTTTATTATAAGATTTATTTTATTATTTCTTATACTTAACATTTATTTTAGTAAATATGGCTCCTTCAGGCCTCTAAACTTCAAATAACTCAAAATGTGTAGGTGTTTTATAGCACTAGAAAATTGCATGTGTTATAATACATACATGTTTTAGGTTCATGAATTCATGAGCCTATGAAAACATAACGCTTTGTGTTATTCCAAAACGTGATAGTGTTTCATTCATTTTTGGTTTTTGTCCACTTTTTTCCCCCCAACTTGGTGCACTTACCCTTGTCTCTCTTTTGTCATGATTTTCCTTCATAGTGATATGTATTCTATTTTGTATGGTTTGACTTTGAAGATCTAGGCTTAAGGCCTCTTGTATTCTGGTAGGATCCCAACCAAAATCCTATTTCCTTTAATAAAAAAATAGGGGTCTTGATTTACAATTAAGGAAATAATTTAATTATGAGAATTAACCATACACTTGACACCAATTTGATTTAACAAGAGTTATTGTATTTCCCACTAAGGTCACTCTATAAAAATGGGAAATTAAATTATTTCACTAAGATTTTAGTTAATGCAAAGTAATAACAATTAGCTTGATTTTATAAATGTTCTATTTAAAATTTAATTAATGAGTGAATAAGATAATCTACTTGGACTCTCACTAAATTAAATTAATACTACATGAAAATACTATTTTAATTTAATTATAAGCAAATAAATTCATCCCATTTATGAAAAGGAGGGGAAAATAAACCCAACTTGTAAAAATTTAATAGTAAACTAATGAGTTCACTTGACAAGTGGTTCATCCTAGGTTTGTTGAGAGCACTTGGATAAAAGGGATCAAAACCATAGATTATTTAGGTTTGAATAGAAAGACATAGTTTCCTTATGATCTATTAAATCACTTTCCTTTTCTCATTTGCTCTTTTTTTTTTGTAGATTTCTCAAGAGATCTCTCATGGAGTCATTAGAGATTACAAGGCTATTTCTCAACCATCATTTTACTACAAATCCTATTTTGGTTTTAAGAGAGGGACGTTTCATAAATATATAACATATTTGTTGTAGGAATGTGTATATATATACCCATATGTAAATCCATAATCTATAGGTATATATACATATTTATATGTGTGTGTATTTAAAATTCTCATTATTTATTTTAAAAATTTCATGGCTCCTCAATATAGATCTACCCATAGGCCATCATTATATATATATATATATATATATATATATATATATATATATATATATAAATGATGGCACTATGGCAGACACCACATTTGGGGGCTTGAAATTTTTTTAAAATAAATAATGAGAATTTTACACACACACACACACACACACACACACACACAGATGTGTACCTAGATTCATGGATTTACACACATGGGTTTGTATATACACGTTCCTACAACAAATATGTTATATATTTATGAAACATTCCTCTCTTAAAACCCAAACAAGATTTGTAGGAAAATAATGGTTGGGAAATAGGTTTGTAATCTCCAATGACTCCATGAGATATATCTTGAGAAATCTACAAAAAAAAAAAAAAAGAGAAAATGAGAAAAGGAAAGTGATTTAATAGATCATAAGGAAATTATGGCTTCCTATTCAAACCTTAAAAAATCTATGGTTTTGATCCCTTTGATCTAAGTGCTCTCAACAAACCTAGGATGAACCACTTGTCAAGTGGACTCATTAGTTTACTATTAAATTTTTACAAGAGGGGTTTATTTCCCCCTCCTTTTCAGAAATGGGATGAATTTATTTACTTATAATTAAATTAAAATAGTATTTTCATGTAGCATTCATTTAATTTAGTGAGTGTCCAAGTAGATTATCTTAGTCACTCATTAATTAAATTTTACCTTTGTGGATAAATGGAACCTTTATAAAATCAAGCTAATTGTTATTACTTTGCATTAACTAAAATCTTAGTGAAATAATTTAATTTCCCATTTTTTATAGAGTGAGCCCTCAAGTGGGAAGTACAAGAACTCTTGTTAAATCAAATTGGTGTCAAGTGTATGGTTAATTCTCATAATTAAATTATTTCCCTTAATTGTAAATTTAGACCCCTATTTTTTTATTAAAGGCAAAGGATTTTTGGCTGGGATCCTACCCAGATTACAAGATGGTTTAATCCTAGATCTTCAAATTCAAACCATACAAAATAGAATACATATCACTACAAAGGAAAATCATTACAAAAGAGAGACAAGGGTAAGTGCACCAAGTCAGGGGCCCAAAAATGGACAAAAACAAAAATGCATGAAACACCATCACATTTTGGAATAACACAACCACGTTATGTTTTCATAGGCTCATGAATTCACAACCTAAAATGCGCATATGTATTATAACACATGCAATTTTTTAGTGCTATAAAACACATACATGTTTTGAGTTATTTGAATTTTATGAGGTCTGAATGAGCCATATTTACTCAAATAAATGGTAAGTATAAGAAATAATAAAAGAAATCTTATAATAAAAGTATAAAGAAATAATAAAAGAAAACTTATAAAATAATTTTATAATTTCTTATACTTTAAACTTATTTTAGAAAATATAAGTAGTTAGGGTCACTCTGCACCTGATGGAAGTGGTCTCGTAGCTCTAACATTTATAATCTAGAAGATAATTTTTAATAATCTAATCATGTCAAGATTTACACATTGTTAGCATTTCAGCAATGACCTAACACTTTCAAGCCATAAATATTATAGTCACTCTTTGTTTTATGAAAACATATAGTCATTTTATAGGTTTTTTTGACCTTCTAGATTGGAGTTTGGGCCTTCCACTACTTGAATTGGTAATAATTTTGAAATTTGGTCCATAATTCACTTTAGTGACCATGAATCAACTCTATGATGCTTGTCTACTTCTTACTAAAATGAGATCCTCACTTGTAGATGAGAGGATTGCTCCATGAATGGGATTCATGTCCTTTGGAAAAAATGAGGTGATTGTAATGTGCCTCCTCGCAGTTTGATCTCACTACTAGGTGTTGAATGAGTTTTTATGAATAGTACCAAGTGAATCGCATCAAGATAACTCATATGATTTTTAGTCAATTTTACATCCACCAAAGAACAAGGGAATCCCATACGTGTTGGCTATCACCTAGTGGGTGCTTGAGCACTCACCCAAGGCACGCGGGCACCGAGTCTCTATTTTATGTGAGTTAAGTGGGAAACATCATATATGATAGGGAATTAAAAAGAGTGACTGGAAATGAGACATACATTTATCATAGAACTCATAACAGCTTCTAGACAAATGCAGTCATCCCAGACAAAATGGTACTTAACAAATTATAGACAAGAACCAAACAAGAAAGGAAATGCATAAGGATTTATATTTATTTCATAAATATTCATGAATCAGAACTGTAAGCTATAAATATGGACCAAAATCATTAATAATCATATTCAATCAAGTTTGGTAACCTCATTACATCCATTGGATCCATTACAGACTACCACAGCTGTGCAAACCAAAGTCATACATCATAGCTAGATTTATACCCCTCAGTTCTCAAGAGAAAATTTACAATCCCCACCCCTTATTACATCTTTTTCCTATAGATCTCTACCCAACCCTTCAGAGTTCCTTGTAGTATATCTGCAAAGCTATGCTCTCTATTAATCTATATCTATCTATCCATCTCTCTTCTCCTCTACTGCGCTTCTATATATAGGCCTATCGAATCAAAAATTGTCTTTCTATGGCTTCAGATATGTCACCAAGTGTCAAATTTGGTCCTCCATGGGGGCATGCTCCTTCAGGCCCGAGCTCTCCACTCCTTGCAATGATGGTCTTCTAGAATCTTCTATTGCGAGGTATATTCCTTTTGTGGGCCTCAAGTTGCCAGGATGACACCTTATCCACTCCGCATGCATAGTCAGGTCACACTTTTCTCGTGTTCTACCTAATGCATCAAATATGTCTAATTTCTAGAAACCTTTGTTCTATCTTGTGCATGCGCCACTTGTTCTACTAAACCCTCCTAGAACCCCATCTTGTGCGCCCTTCTTTAACTATGCTCTGCGCGCCCACGTGCATTTTTGTACTTAGCTAATATCTTAGTAGGGCCCAACATCACCCCATACTTCACCTATTCTCTACCCATGGGAACATTTCCTCAAAGAATAAAGAATGACCATTCTTAGAATGGCTTGGGAAAGAATAAGGAATGAATAATCTTGGGGGAGAAAGAAAGAATGAGGAACTATGGTTATTTCTGCAAGAGGAGAGGGAAATTTTTTGTTAAGTCGGCCTCCAACTTATTCCAGGTGTTGACTTCATTTTGTGCTCTTTGGCAGAGGTCACCGACTAGGGCGCTTACCTCCTCAAAACCCAGTCTGTCTCCTTGAGTATTCATTATTTCAACCACTCCTTCCAGTTGTTTGCCCACATCCTCAAGTACATCCATCCCCTTTGTGATTTATGGGTAAAATCCTTCAACCAATTTTTGATTGAACCTCATAAGGCTTCAATGGATTCTGAATTCTTTTCAACCTTGGCTAAGATCCTATCCCACTCCGCTCTATTCCCTTTGTTCTTTTCTTTGAATTATTTGAGCTCTACCTCATGAGTGGCAACAAGAATGCTCGCCACTCTATCCCTATTTGCATAGTTGTCATACGCGGCCTCAGTAGTTTGGGTAGTAATTTTTACTTCAAAAATAACCTTTCTATACTTGGCGATGGCTATGATAACCTTCTTAGTTTTCTTCCTTCTCTAGGTGCGTTGATACTTCTTCCATGGATTCTAAGGCCAGTGGCTTCCTTTCCATGGTGAGGATGTATGTTAAGTCCTCTAGGCACTCCAGGGTAGATCCATACTTTTACGTGGTGGTGCTAGGTCCAGATGCTTCAAAATAATGGCATCTGTGATTGATTCTACCTTCTTATATACCTCGCGCACCCTTTCCTTTTCATCCCTTAGTTCACGCTTTAGCTGAGCACTGACTAATTCTTCATGTTTTAACTCCCTAGCTCTTTCTAGGAGCTCCTTATCCTTCTTCTCTAGCTCGCCTCTAGATCCTTCACTCTGTCGTTTCTCCCAAAAATCCTAGCTTCTACCTCAACCGAGACTTTGTTGAGCGCATTACAGATCTTCTCATCCAAAGTTTTGGGTATTTACCAAGGGGTTGGTTCCTTTAGACTCTGGCATTTTCATTAATGCCCCTTAGCTCACTTCAAACTTTGGCTCAAAGGTGGGACTCAAATGCCCATGAAATAATTTTCCTTGTCTGTGGGTATGCACCTTCCACATCAAATGATGTCATGGCCAGGAGTTTCTCTGTTGGAACAATGCTTTGGAAATGCACGCGCAACACCTTGTTTAGATCATCAACATAGTTCATTCTTGGTCTTTGGATCTCCATGCACTTTCCTCCTAGTGCACGTGCCCTTAGGAATACATACCATCAAACTAGGGCCTCCTCTTATGCTGCCGTGATCTTTTCCCACACTTTCTTCTTTATCTTCATTTATTATTAATTTAGCACTTGTGCTCCAACTCTTGCACTACTAAGGCTTCAATGATTTTCGCTACTTATTTTTCTATTGCCTCGTTTATCTACTCCTCCTTGTGCAGGCTTGAGTCTGATTCTTCATACTCACTTCTTCACTTTCTCCCTTATCTTGGGTGCCTTCCTCCTCTTGGCTACCCTTCCTTCGCATGAAGAGAAAGTCATTTTCCTCTTCTTCACCCTCTTCCTCTAAATCATGCACCTCAAACATTGGTGGTCCCTGGGCTCCTTCAGGTTCATCTTCTTCATCATCATCCCTCTCACCTCTGTAGGCTTCCAAGCTCTCCGTGTCCTCCGAATAAGCCTCCTTATCACCTTCTATTTCTTCATAACCTGGGGATTCTAGTATAGGAGATTCTTCTATTTCTTCTTCCTTCTCTAGTGACTTCTCTCTGACTAGGTACCTCTTCCTGTATGTGTAAGTACTGGTCCTAGTGCTTGTCCCTAGGTGCCCACCATTGGTGTATCTTGGACACTTGGTGCCTTTTTCCCTTACACCTCTTCTTTTCCTTTCTTTATTGGTGTGGGCTTCCTTCTTCCTATGGGGTTATCAGGTATGGAGACATCATTTTCTAGATATGCACCCTTCTCAAATTTTGGCCTTATGCAAAGATATACACGCGCCGCGGTCCTCCTGCAATTGGTAGAGTCAGGGGTCTCATCATTTGAACTTCGTGTGACACGTACTTTTCCATGTACGTGCACTTCTTGGGTAGACCAACTTCCTGCGCATCTCCCTATGGTCCTGATCCACTTTGCTAAGGTCAAACCTTAGTTTCTTAGATTCCTTGAATCTGTTTACTCCCGCTTGGAAGTATTGAGTGGTGAAGGAAAAGGGGAGTTTACACCATGGGCTCATGGTTTCATCTACCAACTTGAACCTGCTAATGCAGAAGTGTTGGTATATTGCAAATTCAACTTCTCCCTCTAGTAAGTGCTAGCATTTGTTCTGGGATCCTCCACTCCACCCTAAATGCATCCCTTAAGTGCTTATACCATTTCTCTAGGCATGCCTTGTGAGCATCCGTCATGCTATCGCAAGTGTACTTTGTGAATCTTTTTGTGGGTGAGGGGTCTTCCTATGGATATTCCCAAACAAACTTATCTTCTCGCATCTAGCACTCTGATTTCTAAAAACACAATTGCAAGAGGATATTGCTAAAGATTATCTTGTCTCCTTCCTGTGCACTACTGATAATTTCATTTGCGATGAAGGTAGACAAATTGTAGATGGTGCCTTTTGATATTTTCCTACACACATTTATCTGGGCCTTATTTCCCTTGGTCCAAATTTCTTGGTCATTTAGCTTTTTCACCAGGCATGTGACCATTCTCATGACAAGGTCTCAGGGATCTCGACGATATAAAAGTACCACATACCCCTTATTATAATCATATGTGGCGATAGTTACTTTGATGGCTTCCTTTTCGCTCAGTTGTTATCTATACTATCTCCTTCACAGATGAGGCTGTGAATTTTAAAATCAGCCAAGGATTTATTTGCATCTTGTACCCAAAAAGTAAAATTTGTCCTCATGTATGCACAACATTAACCACTGATAGAGGCACTCAGGTTTTCCAAAATAAGGAAACTCATAGAGTTGCAACAATCCCACCTTCTCCAACTTTACTTTTACCTCGTCACTATAGATAGGTAAACCCTTTGGTGTCCTCTTGTTTTTTAGGTGCACTAACTCCCGGTGTAATTTCCTATTTTGTCATTTTTGTGTGATGGTTGTAATCACTCACTATCATTTTTATTAATTGGGACTCCCATTCTTTCCTGAGAAATAACCCATATGGGTCTTTGCATCTCTGTGTGTCATTCTTCATTCATGCTTACGGAGTTTTGGTTGTTTTCCCTTGCCCTTGCCCTTTCCCTTTCGGCTTCTTAGGTGATATAGTTGGTTTCTTAGGTTCCATGGTTTAGGTTATCTTAGCACTTAAAATTCTCTTACTTTCTCTACTTTTCTACCCTCTCCAAGCTCAGACCTCAAACTTGTGAAGAAACCCTTTTTAACCATGCCCTAGATGCCAAACCCTAACTGGAATAACTTCTTTCACAAGATGGTTCTTCTCCACATTTTTTGTTCTACACTGTGAACTCCTTTCCTTCTAGTTTGAAAATCAAATCTAGTCACTCACGCCTTAATTGTTCAAACTTTTCTTCACACACATCAACTTCAAAACCCTAATCCACAAGAAATCTTTTTTTTTTGTATTCGCAATGTCAAAATTGAAGTGCCCAACCTCCTATTTATAGTCTTCCCTTATTTTAAGCATTAAATTCTACTTCACCTACCACCATACTTCAACACTTATTGCAGCTTTTTCCACTAAGTGGGACTCTAGTGCCCCCACTCACGTGCCCAACCTTGTGCAGATAATCCTACAACCTTTTGGCGGATAATCCTACAATAGTCCATCTCGATAGAAGACTCATGCATTACTAGTGCTGGAGGTACTTCTTCCTCCCTTATACATGGAACCAAGATGTAGTCTTATCCTGATACCAACCATCCTCGTTCACCTTTTCCATGTGCTCCCTTCCACAGGGCCATTCAACCGGGATTTCCAACGCAATCCTTCCTAGCACTTCGCATCTTGCACTTTCTTTCACATTATTCCACCCCACACTTAAACAATGCATGGTCCTTTGTGCATTCACAACCCTTAAAAATTAATGAGGTTACCGGTGCCTAAGGCACAACAAAAAATAGCAATGAGAAAGGAAAACACAAGAAAATAAAAATGCATTAAAGGAAATCCTAAACTATCTGGCAATACTACCTTATTACAAACACCAAGAAGAATTATTTATAGTAGGGCTTTAGCCTACTCCCATTAAAGTGTCCTAGAAATCTCATCCCATCCAGCGCTTATAATTGGCACATGCCTGAATCAAGGATGTACAAGATGATGTAAGGACCCAACCAATGGACTTTTAACTTCCTAAGATGGTGCAAAAACTTGGAATCATATAGTAACACCATCTGCCCAACCTCAAACTTTTTGTTCTTAATGTGACAATCATGCCATGCCTTTTGTTTTGATTTTTTAGTCTTCTGACTCCACCTGGTAAGTGATCATCTTTCATCTAACTTCATTAACTTATCAATTCTTTCCTCTAGCACTTGTTCATCGGCCAATCCTCCTATGCACGCTATACACAGAGAGGGTAACATGAATTCAACTGGTAGGATAGCCTCCACACCAAACACTAATTGAAATAGTATGGAATTATTTAACCTCTTATAGGTTGTCCTATATTCCAAAAGAATGACTGATACTTTGTCATCCCAATCTTGTCTACCAACATCACAAATTTTGGTTCGGGTATGACTTAGTATTTTGTTAAATGCCTCTGCAGTTCCATTCGCTTGTGACTGGTAAGGGGTAGTCTTGTGATGAGCCACCATGAATTCATTAATAGAATCCTTACTATCTCATTTAAGAAATGTGTACCCCTATCACTAGTCAAACTCAAAGGGCACCCATACCTTGTAATAATGTTTTCCCATAGAAACCTTACTACAGTAGTTGTTTTACAATCCTTAGTAGGTGTCCTTGTCCCACCTTATCAAGTAATTATGTAAGTGATTATATAACGTGACCCATTCCTATGTGCAGTTGGTGCAATATGGCCTACGAAGTCTATAGCCCACTTTTTGAATGGCTTGGCACTGGGAATAGGGCGCAAAGGCATTTCATCTCTTCACCCTAGTTTTCCAATGTGCTGAAAATGATCACACGCCTTGCAATACTCCTTGTAGTCTTGATATAGGGTCTCCCACCATAATCCAGCCATCAATATCTTGCATGTAGTGGCATCACCTACATAGTTCCCACCTACACTACCTTCATGCACCTTTTCTTTTATGGCTAGGTGCTCATGTTCTAGCACACACCAGTGTAGAATCTCATCACATCCTAATTTGTATAAATCCCCATTAATCAACATGTAGGGTGTGGAGTGTATAGCTAACTACTTTTTATCCAATTCCTTCATTCCTTCGGAACTACACATATCTTGAGAAATACTACAATATCTTCTAAGTCTGAGGATGCATGCTGCAAACTAAATATTTTTCATCCGGGATGGTATCCTCAATTCTTTTGCATCCTCCCCGAATCAGTTCTAGACAAATGATTAGGTTTGAAATTACATTTTCCTGGTTTGACAACAACCATGAACTTGAATTCTTGGAACAATAGTACCCACCGAAATATGTGCCCTTATAGAACGCGCTTGTTTACGAGTAAGTGTAGCAAGTTGGGGACAAAAAGGGGTCATAAGTGGACATCATATTACAAATAACAACATAATATCAACTTGTAGGGATTATTAGCAATGCATACACTCAAAATTAGAAAAATTATATCACTATGTTTCACTCGGAATGATTCGCTCCTTTTAGAAACAGAGATAAGGTTAGGGGCTGGAGGAATACATGTAGAATGTCGATATGGTGTGCGCGTACAGTAGAGAAGATCGGGCTGATTACGAAGAACTCCTTTTTGTCTTGGAAGGACTACTGCAAATAAGAACACAAGACCACAAGATTTTGATTAGACAATAAATGAGGAAATCGCCTTGGGCCTGGAAATATAAAAATTCCTTTCGAAGGTGGTCGAGTTCACTGCTAATATGAATTAACACAAAAGACTGTAAAATATCAATTAAGTTGCTTTGTTGAACCGGGTAGGGGAAAGGCTAGTTTTGGTTTTGATCGAGAGGAATCGATGCGGTTACTAATAACCGATACCGGTGGGTTCTGGATCTGTAGGTTGGTCGCTTTATGGGGTAGTTGTGTTGTTTGTAAGGCTTTGTATATAGGTGGTATTAGGAAATGAGATGATGAGAGGTAAAAGAATGACAAAGTTAGATCAATGGCACGTTGGGTAGTGGATTCAAAGCGGATTTAGGAGGACCGTGATTCAAAGAGCATAAGAAATGTTATAACGAGAGACATGCAAGATGTGACTTCTCGGTTTTGACAAAGACGCAAGTTGATCTCCTTTGCTCTGAACGCGCTTGGTTTCTTCACTCGTCTACTGCTTTCGCCGGTCAAGTGAAGATCTGGACTCTGCTTTTCTTCTCCCGATGATCTCTCGTTGATTCAAAATCATTCGACCTTGATCCAAAATGAAATTTCATCCTTTGTTTTTGGTTTGGGAGGCCATTTACGAGGAACCGATGGCGGTTACTGTACGTCGGAAAAGTGACAGGTGAGCTTGAGAATCAACAAGTAACTCTTCTGCGTACCCGACCTCCCGAGGTCGTGCCGAGACAGCCGGTGTGGGTAGAATGCGCAGGCAAACTAGTTAGGCAATCTAATGTCTTCGACACGCACTAATGGTATTTGCGAATCTAAAGCAAAGAAGGCCCTTCTAACTTGGACTGGTGTGATAGATCGATCGGCGAGGATGACTGCTCAAGGCTCCAATCAATATCGAGCTCGCGTGATTCGATCTATGGGTTGTGGGATGCGTGGAAAATGACCCGGATGGTTTTGTGTATTTCTCCGATAGGGTCATATGGTGGATATAGTCAACTCTATGGACGATTCTCTCGCCTAGTCCAAAATTCTCTAGTTTTGTTGGTTATTGTGTCTAGTAGGGATAAGCTGTTGAATGATGAGAGGTGGAATCGGAGTAGAGACTGAAATACTAATTTACGTAGGCCGGTGTCTATGTCTAATTCTCTTATGGACTCATTAGGTGTGGGATCTGTGGATCACAACCATAGACTACAGGTTGTTGCGGTCCCGTTATGGTCATACGGGAGATCAAGTTCGATTCCTAGTATCCAAAGAGTCGTAAGCTTTTTCAGCTTCTATGTTTAGAACCAACAGTTGTGCGATCTTCTCAGAATACCTTACAGGTGTTATCGCAACTTGGATTCTTAAGCTGGTATCTATATCTACTAGGGTGTCTCCAGCGTTTGGCTGTGGAACTAAAGGATCACACCCAAATGTTTGTTCTCTTTCGAGCCCTTCTACAGTCATGTGGGTATTTTCTAGGGTAATCTGTAGTTTGGCTGATTTGACCAAAACAGATGTGCTTGGTCGTCTTCGATGTTTAACCCTCTCAACTGTGCCCTGATCTGTTGTAAGTCTGTTGTTGTTTGGAAGACTTGTATCCTAAGGTTTTGGTCAATATCAGTTATTGCCACTACGGTATTGGGCTGGGGCACAATTGGCTCGAAAATGTATTCCCTGGGCTCCCTAGGTCCCGTAATTGTCATGCAAAAAGCAGTAATGAAACAAACTATAATAAAGTAAAATCTAAGTGCACTTCTAACATATATAATTTCTTTTTGTATTTTCTGGCAATTTATAAGAAAGCAGCTATTTAAAATATTTAGAATTGACAACTAAACTAACAACGTAAAACAAACAAAATAGCCGATTGTAGCTATTTGTCTGTGCAATTTTGTATATCTATTCTAAACAACGAAATAACTAATCTATCTGCAAGATTCTCGATCCTACCTCAGAAGTGAGGAATGAATCATAGTTTCTCAGAAACTATCAATCCCCACAACCTCCCTGGCAATATCGAGAATAGAAATAACTGAAATAAAATGATTAACTACTTTATTTGATAAATTCTAACTAAAACTTTTGAAAGATGGAACCTAGATTTCGCGAGCAACGTGGCGAATCCGGCGGTGTGTGTGTTCTTGTCCCCTCGGTATGATCTCTTCGTTCTTTGTGCTCACGTGAATCCGAAAAAACATGGAATGCTTGCATCAACAGAGAATAGATATTTGGATCGATGGATAGCCTTCCGAATGCGGAGCAGAATAGAATGCGGATAGGAGAGGGATAGCGCAAGAGTACAGAGCTTGGCCTATGCAATTCTAGCGGGGTCTACTACGAATCATGCAACAAAAAGCGTCCGTAACTCGAGACTAGTCCGTACGTATGAAGAGCAAAACCTGCAACTTTAATGGTCTGCCTAGACTATTTTACTCCAAAACAATAATCTTGTTTTGCACAAGTTGGATATGTGGCTTACCAACAACACAAAGCTAAAACAAACCTCGCAACAAACTATACTACCAATCCTAAGCAAACTAAAGGGACATAAAGACTTGAAAACATGAAAGTTGGAGTGAAAATGGTGGCCCAAATAATGTCCGCACTTGCCTGAAGTTGGATATGTGGCTTACCAAGCAACACAATACTAATGAAGTATGAAATGAACTATGCTATCAAACTTAAGCAAACTAGAAGAGACTGAACTACAAAGTGATGAGTTTCTAAACAAGAAATGAGGGGCCATTTGCATGTGCACAAACCATGCATTTATAGAATTCAAACATCCAAAATCAAATCCAAACTCGAACTCTTAAACATTAAACAAAAGAAAAACACTATTCCAGGGGACCAAAAACATTAATGCATGCTCAAGTCGGCAAGAAAAGCTGGTGAGTCGTGATATTTCATGCGGTCGCGTCAAAAGAGCATTCGGAAAATGTCGCGCACAGACCGCGCCACCTGCTCGGGGCGGCGGTCACGAGACCGCCGCCCTTAAGGGTGGCGGTTTCGTCACTGAAGACCAAAAAGCCAAGAAAAGAGGGAAAAATAGGGAAAACAAAGCACGCGGGGGCTAATCGGGGTATGCGGGATGTTAACGCATATCTGTAAAGCTTTTCTGGATCCCGAACACCTTGCGAAGAGGCCTGTATCATCATTGGGGCACTTATTACATCGTTCCGCAGTACAGTACCTTACAATTTTGGGTACGTACATATTGCCCCCTCGGAGAAGCGTTTTAGCCATGAAGAGGCGTAAAACGGTGGTTCCGAGTATGGCCGTCCCGAAATGGGAAGTTAGAAGTTATACCTTACACGCCCGTGTGTTGAAATGTCGCCGTCCAAAATTCCCGCTACCTGCGAAATGAAAAGAGAACTCAAATGCAGATAGATACAATAATTTGGAAAATAAACGTTAAAATAATAGAGAAAGAGGACGTACCATTTGTGCGAGGATAGAAACTTACCTCCGTCGGTGCTCCGAACCTGTGAAAAAGATATTTTAAAACGAATCGGGGCGTTATATATATGAAAGTGGGCCCATTTTCCTATTCATTTGCGCGAGTCGATTTGGTTGATTTCGAGCTCTGGGACCCACGGTGACGGTTTCTCACACGAGTAGAGTCAAAACGTCCGCAGTGAGATAGAGATCATGCCTCCACGTGCGGAACGCCACCCTGCGAGATCACAGGTTGGTTTTCTTCAATCTTGTGTTTTTCCCCCTTCTGATTTGAAATGTTAAATTCTTTGCGATGGGGGGGTTATTTTCGAAAATGTTTGGTTTAAAGGGTCCATCTAGGGGGCGCTCTTCGGGTAGGCCCCATTTTTGATAAAAATGGTCATTTTTTGCATTTTTGGGCTTTTTAAGCCTAAAAACCCGCGCGGGTTTTCGGACACGCCGCCGCCCGACGGGGCGGCGGTTCTGCGACCGCCGCCACATGCGGGGCGGCGGTCACGAGACCGCCGCCTTTAAGGCGGCGGTTACAAAACCGCCCCCTGCTCAGGGCGGCGGTTCTGAACAGAATGCAAAAGAACCTATTTTGAAAGCTTGTACTTGCATTTTTAGCATTTGTACGTGTTTTTATGCTTCTCTTGATATTGTTTAGATACTAACTTACTCTTCCTTGTGTGTTTTTGGGTGTATGTAGGCGAAGGAGGAGTATATTAGATGGAGCCGGGAGAGAGAGTGTGACTGGCTGCCCGGGGTATTGGATGCCCTCTCAGCAGATGAGGAGGACACATTGCAGAGGGCCGGCATATTGCGTATATCGCGTGTGCCCCACGTTGCTCCATCCAGTCACATTCTTTGTGACCTATTTTCATATTGGGATGCAGATCGGAACACCTTCCGACTGCCAGGGGTCCGTGGTGAGTGGACCATCACTTTGGAGGATGTTTACCGCATCCTGGGGGTCCCGATTATTGGGAGGAGACTCACACTTGAGACAGCTGGTTCCAGGGCACAGATAGCTCAGTGGGCTGGTTATATGGGAGATGCAGCTATTTCCACGGGGCCGAAGAAGGGAGTGCGAGTCAGATCCATTCCTTCTTTGCCCATCCCTATCTTTCGACAGGCTATTATGGGGATCCTTGCCTCGAGACTCATCGGGGACAAGGGAGGGGACACCTTATTATACTGTTGGGGCCCCATCATTGCACAGATAGAGGGACATGGCTGGAAATATGCCTGGGGCGCGGATATTTTGGGGACCACCTACCATGACTTATACAGGTGGTCCGCGGGGGGACAGTCCTTGAGCCACCCCACTCTAGTCATGAGTTGGGTGTATGAGCGCTTCATTCCGTATGGCAGAGGCGTGGAGGTGGCAGATCCCGGGGCGGTGAGGGCAGCCCGATGGTCAGATATGTCAGTGCTCAGAGCACCTCACCAGCCAGTAGCCACCCTTACCATGGCAGACATGGAGGCTACACCGTACCAGCTTATGGCCGGTATATGGGGAGAGGAGACCACGACATTGGTCTCCTGCTCCATCACAGGGCAGCTTATCGACCGTGTGGGACGGGTAGAGGTACATCCCTTCAGCAGGGTTCCTCAGCAGTTTGGCCTCCCATACGCGGCTATGCTTCCTCCAGTAGCACCTGTTTATAGATCAGTCCGAGAGGCTAGAGGGGGGCCTAGAGGCCGTGGTTGGACAGTGGTTACCCCTGGCACTCCTATTACAGCCAGGGGGATAGTTCGGGCCAGAGGGAGAGCTGGTGCGCCTCAGGCACCATTACTTCAGATTGCTGCAGGTCCTGCTCATAGCAGTGACGACCCCATAGATATTGACTCCGATTCTGAGGAGCACACAGAGGGAGGGTCAGAGGAGCAGACGGACGAGAGCGATCCTGAGTGGCATGATACTCAGGACATTCTGCAGGCAGAGAGGGAGGAGGAGAGTGCAGAGAGAGAGACCGTGGCATCTGAGGAGCCACTCTCCCGAGGCCATGGTGGAGATGATGAGTCCGTTGCGGGGCGCCATGTTGCCCCAACTACAGGAGCAGCTCCTCAGTCGGGCAGCATGCATCTGCAGGCGGGTCCCCGGCCTGGCGACCCATCTTGAGGCCTGGTGATCCGAGTAAGTTATCCTCTCCTCCTTTCAATGCTTGTTTGTTTTAGGATTTGTCTTTGAATGTTAACTCTCCTTATATTTGTATTGTGTACACTTTAACCTCTTGCCTAGTTCCTAATTCATTTTCTTTCTTTGCTTTACGAGACTGTTGATGAGTGGCGGGATCTAATCCGTAGGGTTTGCGTCGATTCTCTGATGATCCCTATGGATAAGACCCGTGCGGAGTTATCTGTGGATGCCGGAGAGCCCTCAGCAGCCGGCAGGCACACTGACGTCTTTGCTCCCGTTTGGCATGTGGCCAAGATGGTGTCAACTCTCCGTACGAGTTGGCGAGGCTATAGGACAGCCGAGCGTCTTATGAGGAGCCGCTCTCATGGCGAGACTACGATCGCCCCCTAGGGACCCCGAGCCTCCGTCCATTCGGAGCGCCCGCGTAGCCGGAGTCCTAGGCGAGGGCGCGCACCTTCAGCGGGATCGCGCAGGGGTTGAGAGGCCACTTGGCTTTCTGTATTTGTATTTAGATTCTTTTGTGTATTACGGGCTCTTTGAGTGTTTTGACCATGCCTAGTGCATGATGGCATTGTATATAAACTTTGATTATTTATATATATGCGTCGGTTTTGGATCAAAACTTGTCATTTGTATTCTATTTTCTTTATTTCCAACTGCTTCGTGTATACTATGATGTATGTATTATATGCTTTCTAGAATGTATGCAATGGAAAACAGATGATGCAAATGTTTGCTTTCTTTTTGTGTTTCATGATGCTGATACATGATTTTGTAGATATATTGTGATCTTAAATCTTAGTTTCTGTGAGCAATTTGGATACCTCATGATTTGTTTTGGCAAAGTGATGAAAATAATCAGTATGATGAATGTAGTTAACTTGCCCCACTCCTAACTCCACGCAACTAGTGGGATGTGAGGGCTCATCACCAAGAGCGAAGGGCACAAGTTATGGAATATGGTGAAGTGATAGTGATGAAAGATGAGATTAAGCTTTGGTGGAACCAAATAAAAACTACAAGCTTATTCTACCTGAATGACTTCATAGTTTTGGATGCAACTTGCTTTGCGGTTTATCCAGACTTAGACCCGTAGATGGCCACATAGTAGACAAAATCTGGGTTTTTAGGATTTTTAACTCTCTTGGAATTTTTGAACATCTGATTCATTCGTTATTGACTCAAAGTTTGAATTGATTGTTTATGACCTTTTAACATTTACTTTGTTTAGAGGACCCCCTACACTTTGCCCCATGCTACCTGTAAGAAACATGGGTTTATCACCGTGGGCAAGGCATAGGCGAGTAAGGGCATTTCCATCCTTTCCCAACCCTACGTCACTAGTAAGAGACGCAAGCTCATCACCGAAGGTTGGTGGGGCAAGGAAATGTGTAAAAATAAAATTTTCTGTTTAATCACTTCTTGACTTGTCTATTTGAGTAAAATGTCAGTATATTCTTATTTCCAAAGAGATGTGCATATGGGACAGATGTGACACCATGAAGCTTCTAGAACAGACCATAGGCAAGACACCTATCCTAAGAAGAAACCAAAGTGAGAACAAACTTGCAGAGCTTGGTATGGTTACCATTAGGACTTCGTCATGTCTGATTTTGTTTGATAAAAGATTCTGAGTTGATTGATGATATTGAAGATGGAGAAGTATGATTAAAGAACTTTATGCCAGAAACATCACGAGTTTGAAATAAGTTGCTTTGAGAATAGATTCCCTGATCACAATTTGTGTAAGAACAAGTGGACAAAATGATCCTAATTTATATGAAAATGCGATGTAGATAGTTATATAGGTAGCGTTAGCTGCTTACGCGTAGAAACGCTTGAGGTGGAGAGAATTGACTGTTTCGCCAAACTCCTCACCTTCTAGCGTGCATAAGAGGTATGCACCATTTCCGTAGTCCTTCATGACTCGGTATGGGCCCAACCATTTGGGCCGAATTTCCTTCCCTCGCGGTCTTCTTGTCGATCCGGTTTGTCTAACCTTAGAACTAGGTCACCTTCGTATATGTCACGTTCATAGACCTTCTTGTTGTACTGCCGGCACATCCGGTCGGCATAGACTCTATGTCGTTGTTCAGCATCTAACCTAGTTTCATCCAGACTTTCTAATTGAGAGAGACGTGCTTCTCTGTAAGCGTCCTCATCCAGAATCCCTTGTAGTGAAATGCGGAGACTGGGGATTTCAACTTCAAGTGGGAGAACTGCTTCTGACCCAAATACCAATGAGAAAGGAGTTGCTCCTGTTGGCATTCTTATCGAGGTTCGGTGGGCCCACAAGGCCGGATATAACTTTAGATGCCAATCCCGTTTGTTTTCTTTTACCGTTTTAAGGAGAATGGCTTTCAACGTTTTGTTTGTTGCTTCAGCCTGCCCATTGGCTTGGGGATAATATAAGGAAGCCGTATGATGGCTTATTTTGAACTTACTGCATAGCTCACGAACTTCTTCGTTTTTGAAAGAAGTTCCATTATCTGAGATAATGATTTGTGGGATACCGTACCTGCAAATGATTTGGTTCAAAATGAACTTAGCGATTACGGAACCAGGTACAGTTGTAAGAGGCATAGCCTCTACCCATTTAGTGAAATATTCAGTGGCCGTAATTATAAAATTGTGGCGTCATGGGATGATGGAGAGAATTTTCCTATTAAGTCTAGGCCCCATGTAGAAAAGGGCCACGGAGTAGCGATCGGTTGCAAAGCTTGTGCCGGCATGTGGATCTCGTGAGAGAACTCCTGACATTTATGACACTGCGTCTGAAACTCTATTGTGTCATGTTCTAGAGTGGGCCAGAAATAGCCCATTCGATGTATTTTTCGAGCAGTGGCATGGCCACCGAAGTGGCCTCCACATATACCGCTATGGGATTCATGGAGAATCCTCTTGGACTCTTCTGTGTCAACACACCTTAAGAGCATTCCATCGAATGCTTTCCGATAGAGGACCTGCTCTATAATGACGTATTTAGCTACGATAATGCGTAACCGTCTTCTTTGTTGAGGTGTAGCTCCTTCTGGATACCTATGGTCCATGATATAGCTAATGATATCAGCGTACCAAGGGCACTCAGATATAGCAGGTCGGGTTTCGACGTAGTATACGCATTCATCTGGAAAGTCTAAGTCTACTAAGTCGCCTCCGTCTAGCGGGTTATCAGCTAACCAATCTGCGATGATTTGCCCTTTAACTGACTTTTGGTTTACAAAAGTTAATTCGAACTCTCCCATTAAGGTTATAAAACGTCCAGCTTTTTTGGACAAGGACCCTTGTGTGAGAAAAGTCCGTAAATGGTCCGTCTTTACTATGACCCTTGTCTCTTGATTTAGCATGTAGTGTCTTAGGCGTTTAGTAGCAAAGACTATGGCCAGACATTCTCGCTTTCTGCTTGTGTATAGCGCGTTTTGTAGTCGAGCAATGTTCGGCTAATGAAATAAATCGCACGCTCTCTTTTGTCATCATCTTCTTGGGCTAGCATGCAAGCTAACGAAACATCGGTAGCCCGTGAGTACAAAATTAAAGGGCGATCTAGCTTTGGTGGCATTAGCGTGGCGGTGATAGCGAGGAAGCGCTTGACGCATCAAAAGCTTCATTGCAATCTTCGGTCCCAATCAATGCTATAGTCCTTCTTGAGTAAATTGTTGATTGGATGAGCGAATGAAGCTTAGATCCGGATAAATCTCCGGATTGCACCCAACTTTCCGAGAAATGATCTGATTCCAGATTCATTCGAGGTGGGACCATTTCGAGGACAGCCAATTTTGGTGGATCAACATCGATCCCTCGTGACGATATGATGTAACCTAGGAGCTTTCCTCTGTTACACCGAAGACACATTTCTGCTCGGGTTTAGGGTAACTCCATATTCTATCAGCGTGAAAGGATGATGCGGAGTACTTCAGGGATGGTCACAACGCTTCTTGGCCTTAGCCAACAAGTCATCTACATAGGATTCCATGATTTCTGGATTAAATCGTGAAATATGTATGTCATGGCCCGTTGGTATGTATGCACCGCGTTCTTAAGACCAAATGGCATAGGCAGCAGTAATGTGATAGGTTCTAGAAGGAGTTATGAACGAGGTTTTAGCTTGATCTTGTTTGGATATTTTGATTTGATTGTATCCCGAGAATCCATCCATGAGAGACAAGAGTTCAAAACCTTGTTGCATCAACAATAACGTCATGGATGGTAAAGGGAAGTCGTCCTTAGGAAGCTTTGTTGATAT
>CM031237.1:426670100-426777124 GCA_018340775.1 Taxus wallichiana var. yunnanensis
CATGTGGATCATGATTTTTCACCAATATGTAGTTTAGATTTGTCTTAGCTTATATTTTTCTTTGGAATGTTTAATTGGAGGGAAAGCCATATTTTGAATTGATTTAAAATAATAAATTTGAGTTACACTACAACCATGGTGGAAACCAATACTTGAACATGGGTGATAATGCTTGAACATTGAATTTTTAATACTTGTACATGGGTGAGAGGTATTACATGTCATGATGTGATTGGCTACTCTACATAATTATTATGTCAAAAATAAATAACCACTAGATAATACTATGACAACTATGAGGTGGTACTATAACAACTATTGGGTATTGTGTGATCAAGACTCATGTCAACTATTGGACCATGTTCACCTATTGGCCCCTCTCCCTATTGGAATTATTTTTTCTTGAAAATTTAGATCGTCTTCTTTATGGTGACCCAATACATATTGTGCCTAGTTTTATAGCCACCATCCACGCATGCAAAATGTCACATTGGTATAAGACTTTAATTTTATATTCATTGGATGAGTAAAATAGTTGTATAGTGGTTTTGAATATTTTTAAAATCAAAATAAGTCTAGTACAAGTTTTTCTTATGTCATGTTGCCATTATACTAAAGATTCCTTTCCCATGAATTTATCAAAATAAACAAATTAGAGTCATATTAGTTTTCCACGTAATAGCTTCAAATAAATCCATTTGAATTTAGGATCTCATAAAGTTTTGTATTATTTAGTCGTGTCTATAATCTTGTTGTTAGGTCGTAATAATAAATAAATATTGTCATTATCACCTCATTATAGTCATTGTGTCTTATTTAGGATAAGTGTAAAAAATTAAGTCATTGTAAAAGTCTGAAAAATAAAATAAAAAATTGCCCACCTTTTAATGGACACATTATTGGTGGAATTTAACATCCTTTGACATGTAACTAAACCTCATGATAAAAATAGCCGAGTCAAAGAGTGTAAAAATCAAAGGACGGAGGAAAACGGAGGTTGGAGGTTGATCAACGACCTCTTTTCATTCGCCAACGATAGGGCCACATCAAGATTTGGTGACATTTTTTCATAGTATGTTTTCAGGTGTTTCAATGTGCTTCAAATTTCAGTGTTCTGTTATTCTTGTTTGGTTTGATGAATAAGTGGAATTTTCACATTAGGGGGGGAACATAATACCAATTTTCAATTTCCATTATGATAGTTTTTCTTATGTGTGTATGAGCGGCGTAGAATTTCCTATATTATTCCCTGCGGTGAGATGTTGATGAGAGTTGATGAAAGTACTACACATCGTGATGTGGTTGTTGGTAACCCACTTGCAAAACCATCATTTGTGGTTTGTGGTAAACCACTTGTAAAACCACCTCTTTTGGTTTTTGGTTAACCATATATAAAACCATCACTAGGGTTTGTGATTGTCCTATGAAAATCACCAAATCATGAAAGTAGGTGCAGGTACGAGATTGAGGTTTTCCCCATGTTCGCACTATGGGTGAATGTTAGGAATTAGTGTTTACATGTGTATTTACCGGAGAGTAAATTACAGTGTGGTAAATAGTTAGTAGGTTGTTAATTAAATATATTGTTATAAACAATATATTCATATAGTTTATTGGTTATTGTGTTACACCTGTAAAGCCTTTAAACCTGATTATTTGTTATAATGCCTTCTTATTTTGTAGGAATTTGTTTTCCTATTATAATGGCTATATATTAGCCAAATGCATGTGTGTGTAATAGAGATAAGAACTTATTATTGTGTGTAGAATCTTAAGCTTTTCTACATTTTGTAGCATCTATGATTTCTCCTTCATTAACTTTTTGACCATTTTAGCCTCAAGAGATCATATGTGGTCTTCATCTACAACTTTTGGTTTTCTCCTTACACCTTTTAGTTCATCCAATATTTGTTCTATTATTATTTTTATTGTTGTATTCACTAGATACTCTAAACCAACTCATCTTGGTACTACCCTATCTTTTGTGCATAATAACACAACTTACCTAGTCATTATACTCTTAGGGGTTCATCATTCACCTATCGAGGTCCCTACCCACTTTCTTATAGTGGAGAACAATATTCTACTATTTTCCTTGCATTCGATACTTTGTAACCTTCACTTTTACAAATCTCTTGATTTATTCCTCATAGAGTTGTTAATCTTTCTCTAATACTAGAAGGAAGACAATAAAATGTGGCTTTAAGGTACCCAAGCCCTTTCTTACAAAGACATAGTAGATAGTCACACACAAAAATAAATATTTCTACTTATCTTGAAAGGCCTTACAACATCTAGAATAGTAGTGTGGATCAACTACGGAGCTCACAAACTCATACGAGACTCTAGTGTAATCCTTATGGACATATCTTCCACCGATTGTATTGCCTCGAATCTTCCCTCTTTTATTTCTTTTTGCCTAATTTTATTCTTATTTGCTAACCTTTCTTGGGAACTCTCTACACAACTGATATATAGTTAACTCCACTCAAATTGTCTCGATGGAGTCCTTCCCAACGGATCTATCCTCGTTCATTCCAATTTGAAATTAACTCTTTTATTATTTGATATAGTGTATCATCCATCTATCTTATACTTCTAATTTATCGATATGGAATCAAATTTAGCAATTACCAAATCAACCCTTATCAGACACCTCATCATCCAATCTTTACTCCCTCGAGTAGCACATGTTCGTGCGTAGTTAGTATTCTAACTCCTTTATCACGTAACCAAGTTATTCGTGCAATCCCCAAAGACACAATGGTCCTAATCTATGTGTTGGCTAATGTAGCACAATCATTATTTTCTCTCCTTTCCATGTATTAGACCTTGCTTTCATGTGTTTATTCTCTATGTAGGACCCTTCACTCCTTATGATCCTTTATGGTCGTTATCGCACATATTGTTTATTTGGGTGTAAATATCTTCGCACAATCTCATGTAGTTCCTATTGTTGTACCCGATATTCCTTCCTTCCATGGTGGTTATCCTACGCACCCATACTTAACCAAAACTATGATCCAAGATATACATTAGTCCTTGGATGTTGTTACATCACATGTCGTCTCAATGAATGACACATTGGGTGCATTGACAAAGAAAACACGCATATGGCATGCCATATTATTTTATACCTCAATTTAAATTGGTTGAGTGACTAATACAAACAAGCATGAGCATCAATTGATTTTAGAAACACCCTTTGCAAATCTAGTGAGAAAGAAGAGGAAAAAAACAAGAAAGGAAAATTCATAAAGATATCTACCAAGTAGCTAGACTTAAAAAAATATCAATTTGTTTTTCATCTAGTGTAGATTCTATTTTACTTTGAATTAATATATTTTCTCTATGTGTTTATTTTAAAACATATATGAATTGTCCCCATATGTTATGCATGCACAACTATAGTAGTCCAAGGTTCATTTTAAGACCCCCTCCGAAAAATTAGTTTAGAATGGGTGGCAAATCTCCAAAATCAACTTTCGAATCGATGGCGAATTTCGAAAAAATGTTTCGTGGCAAAGGCGATTTGGCAGGGCACAATTTTCTTGGATTTCGCATAGTTGTAAGGGTGTTAGATGACCATCCATTGTCTCATCGTAGAACCCATGTTAGACGACAAGCAATGGATGGCCGTCGAACCCGATTTGACAGCATAACCACTCTTTGTTGGATGTTTGTATTAAATCCCCCCTTGCAACCCCCAGGCTATGTATTATACCTCGGCGAATATTTGCACATTTTGATTAGAAACGTTGGCGAAATACATGCATAAGTTAATTTTTACATATAAATAGTAGGCAAACTGACCCATACAAATGACTTGTCGGCGGAAATTTTAGGTGAACTAGGTGGCAACCAACTGCTGAAAATTCACCATTTCCAATTTCTAAAATCCCTAATATTCGTGAGTTTACGAAAATTCGCCACTAAAATTTTCCCTGAGTTACTATACCTAATTCCATATGAGCAATAATCAACATGATTTATAAATTAATATAAGTTCTCAATTTATATGGTAATTTTTCAGCTACAATTAAAAACTTGTGTGATTGCTTTGAATTGCATTTAGAGGGATAATTGGTGATTGCACATTTTATACCACTTTGTAAGATTTAAAATGGGTATAAATGGAAGTTGCATTAAAAGGTCACTTTTACCAAAGAACATAGATACATTTTATATTTTGAAATGTTTGGAGTGCACCAAAAATTTAAAAACCTTAAATTACTCAAAGATTTTTCTCCATCCAAAAGCGAGGTGAAGGCTAACGATAAAAGAAAAGGCTAATTGTAATTCAAAAATACAATTTGATGTTTTGATATCAATTGTTGATTATATGTGTATATGTGTGTGACTATAACAATTGGTAAGACTTTTGAATTGTATTTAGGTGGTTATGAGTTTGAGTTAACATTTTAGTTTGGGCAATCTGTCATTCAAAGGACTAAATAGTTTGTGATGGGTTTAACAAATAGATAGACCTAAAAGACTGCATGTCATTGATCCAATTTTAAAGAGTTCTTTCAATCTATCCTCTCCCTCGAGCACTAAAAGGAGGAATTCTCATGTGTTTTTATATGAAAATTAACCTCTTCTAAGGAAAAATGTCATAAAAAGACAGCCCAAAGATCTATGGAAGAAGTTATCCTCCCATCAAAATGTACATGCTATGATACATACCATCTATGCATACCATTTCACTGACACACAATTAGGATTAGAAGTTTAATGCTTTGACAACCCATAAAATAATCAAATGAGCTTTTGGAGAAAAAAATTGTGTTGAATTGTATTTGTGCTCAACATTTCAGATCAACACATGTGATCCCTATTAGGAATATGCCAATTAAAAAGTCAACAAAATGTATTTGCTTTCAAATATTTACTGCATGATTTGATTACATGTATGTGCATTCTGTAGGTTGATTGGTAAGGCTTTATAATCATGAAAGAGAGATTGCAAGTTGTTAAGTGCATGATTGTGGAGTGTAATTGTGTGAGGTTTATTGAAAACATGCTAGTCTTTTTTTTAAATATTATAAAAATTCAAGGTTCACCATTACAAATGTTGATGTGGACCACAAGAAGATGTACTATAATAATTGATATCCAATCACCATACAATATGAATGTGAAGAAAAAAAAGTCAGAATTACCATTAATGTTTAAAGGACAACATAAACATAAAGACATTTTAATGGGAGAATAATATATTGCATGATTACTTTATTGATTTGTTTTCATAAAAACACATGAAAATGTGGAGAGGGATTTTCTATGTTCTAGAATCAATTAACTTCTACACGCCAAAAATGGTCCAACCCTAAACTCTGGGGGCTTAATGATGACTTAGTGTGACTTTGGAAGATAACACCGTAACTTAAATACTCATTTAAATAAAAATTGACATCGGACTTTTGTAAATGGGGAAAGTAGGAGGTTGAGAAGTAATAAAATCAGAATACAGCCACAAAATACGCGGAACTCCTGGGCGTTGAAACCTACGAGAAAACACTTACTCATTCTCATTTCACAAAATACGCTAACGAATCCATCCAAATGACTGTGATCGAATATGCAGCACGTAAGCATGACGTGAGGGTCCTTTGCAAAAATGCACTTACTTGCACTTACTTGAAACATGCATTTATTTCACGTTTTACAGCCATCTTAGACTTTTAACTTGCAACTTGGGAAGACCTCACCGAGTCACCTTTATAAGAGGAGAAAATGACGGGTAAATTAACATGTAAATATAAGTCTATGTCCAAGCGATCAAAATTGAAGGGCTGGTCTGAATTATATTGGTGGGTCAATCTTTCGATGATGAAAAGTAGTAAGAATATTTTACACTTCATACGATAAGAATAAATCAAGTATCCATGTCATAAAAATTAAGAATATTTTTTTAAATGAGTAATTATTTTTAAAAAATCAAGTACGAGTTGATTTACACGTTAAATAAAAGGAAAAAATCAGTAATCCAAACAAAATGACCCCTAAATTAAAATGGTGTAAAATTAAGATGCATTTAAACTGGTAAAATAATCAAATTATGATGTAATGAAAGCCCAAATTTGCAATATTCTAATTTTCTAAAAAACATCATAACTAAAATAATCATTAAATAAATACATAAACAAACAATTGAAATTAGACGAGAAGACATGAGATCAGAAACACATAAAAACCATCAAACCTGTGTGGGACAAAGTGGGATCTCTTATCAAAATAATTATTAAAAAGTTATCAATAATAAAATAAATAACTTTAGCTTCTACTTGGATTTTAGCGCTAAAATTAAAACCCATTTGGATTCTTATCACTTCAATAAAAAAATCATTCGGATTTCAACCACTAAAATTAAAATCTATGTAAATTTTAACTAGTAAAATGGATTAAATTAGATTTTTTCCAACTAAATTAAAGGAAATGTCGATCTATACATTGAAACACCCACACTATATCACCAATAGATACATTGATATATTCTTGGTCAGATTTCAAAGCTAAGAGCTTCACCTCGTGCACAATTTGCATTCAAATCTACTACACATAAATGATGTATTATCAAATTCGACTACACTATTAGCCATACTCACCCTTCACAATCCTCCCGAATCACCCACAACCCTTTTCCTCAACTCCTTAGGCATATAGTTGAGCCGCATTGTCTTGACCACAATTGTAAATATAAAATTCTTGTTGGCCTCCACATCATTGTTATTGAACAATGGTTAGAGAGAAGATACCAATGATGACTTGGAGGGGTGCTTTCAATGGATAAAAAGACTTATCTTTGCTTGTTTGCCCCCCTCTACAAAGAGATCATCTCCCCTTCTCTGCATTCTTCCATCTCGAATAGGTCTAATCAACCTTTGCATTAGGGATTGACTCGAAACTTAGCTCGGTTCTTCTTTGCAAGGGTCATAATGGGTGAGCTCCTCAAGTGACTCGATCTTTGTTTTTCTTGAAAGAAAGCCCCAACTATATTTTCCTCAATTACCTTCTCCATGCATACAAATTGAGATAATCCAATCATCTTGGCCCCTATCTTGTCTACACACTTAGCTCAAATCCATCTGCGTGATTTTGATCAAGACCATTGCAATCTCATAGAGCCTACTCGACACCCTACATTGTAAGTTATGAATTGAAGTCACCCTTTGAGATTAGCTAAACACTTTTCTTCAAGCTCTTCCCACCCTCGGATATCCATCTCAACCCATACTAAGCTTGTGGCCACTCTACACGCTAGCCTATTCCAAATCATGTTGTGCAGGCTCCCAAGTGGGAAAATATTTGTGAACAAGTCAATCCTAGCTTTGTTCTATGATTCTCAAGGCGAGATCCTGCAACAAAGAAACATAAAAATATAATGTGATAGATAAAACATCTGAATGAATCCCAAGCAAAGGCCAAAACCCTAAACAATAATATTAAATATTTGGTTTTTTAGGTATTTGTGCTCAAGTATTCATTGAAGTTGGCATCACCAACTTGCTAGAAACTTGGGATTTGACCTTAATAGTATTATAGTATTAATATATTTATTATATTAAACTTTTGATAATTGCTTAATATGTTTTGTCTAATGTATCTTCAAGTTACGCGTAGAGAAACGGAAAGTTGGAGGTGATTGTTGTTTGTAGAAGTCATCAAAAATATTTTTAAGATTTAAAAATTTCACACAAATTGTTGACAAGCATTTTTCACCATAGCCCTTCTTTTGACAATTTTAAAAGTAACTTGCACTTCTCTTGTCAAACGATTTTTACATTTTTTTTTTTTTACATGCAAATTTTTACCCACCCTTTTCTGACGGCTTTGAGGCCTTGGGAAGGGTTGTGATAAGCTCAATTTTGAACCCGGTCCACACTAGAATAAAATATCAATAGAGGGTGTTTGGAAAAAATAATTTTAAAATATTAATTTGGGTGGTTAGTAAGGGATTTTGTTTAGATTGAAAAGTGTGTGTGTGTGTGTGTGTGTGTGTGTGTGTGTGTGTGTGTGTGTGTGTGTGTGTGTGTGTGTGTGTGTGAACAAGAGATATACAATGTCTATCTTATAAAATTGGGTGGAAAAGGTCACACTCCAATTTGTGATGTGATTGTTCCACCCTTTTCCATAAGATGTCTATGTCTTTTCTTCTCAACTTCATACTCTTCTGCGTATCTAACATGCATACATTTTTTTCACTTTTCCATCTCTGTTTGTTTTTATTATTTGGCTATCCTCCTGCTGTACAAACACATATTGTTTTCCACAATATTTTCAATTGTGTCTAACTTCAGTTGCATTTTTGTTACTTTCCTAGTTTTCAGTACATATTGTACATGTACATTCAATTGGGATATCTTCATAATTAGTTGGCTCTACTAGTTTGATAAAAGGAAAATTTAAGCCCACTTGAACTTATATGTCCTACCAAGTGTCCACATAGTCTTGTTTTCTTTCAAAGTTTTGCAACCAGAATTTTTAGGAATAGCTCAATTTAGCATAATTTAGCATAGGCATATTTATCGCATTTTATCGCATTGTCTTTTATTTAATAATGTGCAACATGTGCACTCTAGTCTAGTGATTTCGCATTCAATATTGTTATGTGGATAACATTCAATATTGGTATTAGTAGTAATTACATGTGCATGTGAGATGGGTCTTATCATCTCGTAGTTGGTGTCTGCTAGGTGTCATGTCTATCCATATGAGGTCAGTTCTAATATCTATAAATATTACAAACTTCAGATTGTAATGTAATCTGATTTCATGATCAATAATATTTGTGAGGCTTCCGTCCTCTTTGGTCATCGTAATCTTATTCTATTCTATCATTTGGTATCTAAGCTATACCATTATTATCATTTGGTATCGAGCAGGTTCTATCCAAGCAAGGTCAAGAGGAGCACTATCGAGAGGATCCATCGAGAAGAAGATCTGCATCAAAGGAGAGCCATTGAAGCATCCCGCAGCCTCCATTCCTCCCAAGCATCCATCAACTAAAATTTGACCTATCCACTTATTTGGAAGGTAATTTTTTTTTATTAGTCATTGGCATAGCCAATTGATCTAACATATTGGCGGAATATTTCAGATTTGGAGATCTTTAAAAAAAAAGGAGAAAGATCTTGAAAAAAATTGCAGATCAAAAAAAAAAAAAAAAAAGATTTGTGAAAAAAAAAAAAGATCTTAAAAAAAAAAAAAAGGAGAGAGATCTTGAAAAAAATTGCAGATCAAAAAAAAAAAAAAAAAGATCAGATCTAAAAAAAAAAAAAATCAGATCTGAAAGTGGAGGTGTGAAGAATTCGGGAGCAAAGGTTGAAGCAGTCCCGTCAACAAAATTCCAGCAGATAGCTCTTAGAAAAAAGGACGTAACTTTTTCATACAATGTTGGATTGATGTGCCATTTTTTTTTTTTCTGGAAAGATAAGAAGGAGGCGCACAACTTTTCAGTTTACATCATCTTCAGATTCGGCCTCTACATGTGACGAAAAGTCTGTACAAGTCGGATCATTTTTTTCTGAAAAAAAATCAGATCTAGCTGGTAAATTGGTAAGATCTCAAAAACTAAGATTCCGATTCTTCTGAAATTTTGTGGGTTTCAAGAAAAATATTGTATGATGCTGCTGTCAAAATTTTAGAAAAACCTAGATCACGGTTTGTGAGAAAAGGTGAAAACAATATTCAGATTGTTTGTTTGGATCTTGGGAACAAACAGGTCAGCGGTTCAATTCCCACTCTCTCCATATTTTTTATTAAATTATTTTTTTGGAAAATTTGGAGAAATTAATAAATTTTGGGAGATTTCAAATTTAGAAGCTCACCAAACACATTTAGAGCCACCGCTAAATTTAGCTGGAAAAACACCTATTGGGGGGTAAAAATATTTTTGGCCTAAATTGTGTATTTTGTGATTCTAGACCCTTTTTTCTAAAGAGGGGGGACACAAAAACTTCATTTTGATGTACTTTTGGAGCATTTTGTACTAATCTTGGTGCATAAAGCAAAAAAAAAAAAAAGGTACAAATTTTTTATTTTATGTTTGGTTCTATCACACGAGATCTTTGATCTCATAGCAGCGTTCGGTATATACGGTGCCTCTGGGAAGCGCTTACGGGTGATGCCGTCGCGACTACTACTGCACTTAACGCCTAACACAAAGCTGCCTAAACATCGTCTGGGCATCGACCCTATAAAATCGATGGGGAGTAATAAGGACACAATACACACACATTTGAGCCCTCCCATCCGTTTGTGCTTGCACAAACCCCTCTCCGTACTGTCTAAGTACCACGTACTAAATTCTTTCACGTGTTAACACCTCTTTCCGTACTGACGGGTATATTGAAAGGGTGATCTTCTTCCACGTACCGATGGGTATATCGGAAGGGAGCGTATATAGAAAGGTTTGGTATATCGACCTGACGGTATATTGAGAGGGAGACCATAAACCTGGAGTGATAAGAGCCTTACCCTTTGTCAGAAATTCAGAGTTTCAAAATTCAGACAGCAAAATGGGTGCACAAGCACCAAAGTTCTTCTCGCGATTCACAATCGCTTAGAGGAGACAACTATGCCGCATGGAAACCGAAGATCAAGATGTTACTTGAGTTTGAAGACCTATGGACAACAGAGATGGAAAACAACAAGATCACTGATGATGGAAGACAACAAGTTCAATTTGACAGGCCAATCAAAAGGCCAAGTTGATCATCTTGTTTAGCGTAATGGATGATGTGCAACCCCACATTAGAGATGCCACATCGCCAAGGATGCATGGGATAAGTTGAGCACGCCTATGAGGCAAAGAACAAGAATGCCATCCTCAACCTACTATCACAACCGCATACTCTCAAGTTCAAGCACAATGAGAAGGTCAGTTTTTTTGAGACGAGTCGCTACTTTGAGGGCATCTCTATGGCATTGGGAAAAGAGATAAGTGATGAAGACCTCGTACCAATCAGGTTGCGAGCACTTCCTCCTTCCTACGAATCTTTGTGACAACTATCAATATGAGTGAACACACAAATACTTTGAGAAGTTGGTCAATCTACTCCAACAAGAAGAGGCAATGAACAACAAAGATCATGAAGATGAGCAAGCACTATCTTCCAATCATAAAGGAAAGGGAAAATTTCAGTCCAATCACAAGAAGTCCCAACAAAACCAAAGTCAACGAGACAACACCAAGAAGTGTCCCATTTGCAATAGAGGGGGACATGACATCAAAGATTGTTGGTACAATTCCTACAAAAAGGGTTCATCAAGCAATTCAAAACCCAATAACCAACAGGGTAACAATAATTCAAATAAAGGGAAGTCCAACAACAACAACAATCAAGGGCAGAAAAATGGTAATTGGCAAAGAAAACCCAAACAACAAGGGTACATTGCCGAACATGAGGATGATTCAGATGAAGGACACCACATGTATTCTGCTCAATTTGATGAAGAAACCAAGTCCACACAAGATATCTGGTATGTTGACTCGGGTGCAACTCGACACATGACTGGACGCAAGGATTGGTTCTACACACTACGTGACTCACCTAACAAGAACCATGTGTCATTAGGTGATGACTCATCATACAAAGGTCAAAGGGATTGGAAACATTTCACTACCTCTGGAAAGCATGATGACCGCAAAATCACAAATGTATCAGATGTACTGGGTCGACCAAGAATTTGCTATCGCTAGTCAACTCCTCGATCACAACTTGAAGTTGGATTTGACAAGAATAATGGAGAAAAAGTGTGCTTGATAAGAGATAAGTCAAGAGGTTCCAAGATCAGAAGCAAGAGCCTCCAATGTGGGACGATGTTCCAACTTGATTTTGTCCACAAGGATGATCAAGCTCTAGTGGCCAAAGACACACAATCTGCAGAACTATGGCATCGCAGATATGGTCACATCAGTTTTGGCTATCTCCAAACACTTCAAAAGGGCAACATGGTGAAAGGATTGCCTACACTCAAGCACAACACTGACAAGTGTCACAATTGCCTAGCTGGAAAGCAACACAGAGTACCCTTCTCCAGAAGAACACATATAGAGCTAAGGGAAAGCTTGATTTGGTGCACACCGATCTTTACATGGGCCCATGCAACCAAGTCATTCTAGATGTCAATACTTCATGCTTTGTGTTGATGACTACTCAAGAAAGATGTGGATATATTGTCTAAGAAACAAGAGTCAAGCCTTTGAGACATTTCAAAAGTTCAAAGCACTTGTTGAGAATGAAGTGGTCGCAAGATCAAAACTCTCGCCCGATCGAGGGGGAATTCACAAGCAATGAGTTCAAGACTTACCTCGAAGCTCATGGGATTCATCGACAAATGCCTCCTACTCACACACCACAACAGAATGGTATAGTTGAGAGAAGGAATCGTACTATCATGGAAATGGTGCGATGTATGATTGATGACTCAGTTTAACAAAGACATTTTTTGGGTAGTAAGTCGCAAGAACTCGCAGTCTATTTGTGAACAAGAGTGCCCACAAGTAGCTCTTCAAGGAGTGACACCTCAAGAAGCATGGTCAAATCGAAACCATCAATTGCACACCTAAGAGTATTTGGGTGTAAAGCTAAAGCATGCACATACCCAAGAAGAACAGAACAAGTGGATATGAAAGCCGAGAAACCGATATTCATGGATACAGTGAAGAAGCACTTGGGTACAGATTATGGGATCCGAAAGCAAAGAAAGTATACACAAGTAGGGATGTTGAGTTCTTTGAGAAGAAACAAGCAGATGCTCCACTCAACGACTCAACAAACATGCAGAATACACCTCTTGTGAAGACAAAATTTGATGTTCCCACCGAAGAGATGAAAGTGATGAATCGATGATGGTGAAAACTGATCCACCACAAGCCAATGGAACAACTAAGAAGTTACCTAAATGGTATACTCAATTAATAAGAGATGCAAATTTGGATGAAGCACCTAGCACATCATCCAATCCTGGACCTAGAACTCGCAGTCAAGCTCGTGAAGAGGTCAATTATGCCCTAATGAGCAGAGTTGTTGAAACAATGAGCCATCTACAGCTCAGAAGCCCTACAATCAAAAGCTTGGAAAGATGCCATGGATTCAGAGTATCATCGCTGATGAAGAACAACACATGGCAACTTGTCGACCTTCCACCAGGAAGAAACCCATCGATGCAGATGGATATTCAAGACTAAGTACAAATCAGATGGGACTATTGACAAGTATAAAGCAAGGCTTCAGAAAGAAAGGGGTATGCACAACAAGAAGGCATTGATTATGAGGAGACATTTGCTCCCACAACCAAGATCAAGACAATCAGATGATCTTTTTGCTCTACCGCACAATTTGCTGGAAAGTCCACCAAATGGATGTGAAAAGTGCCTTTCTTAATGGAGATTTGCAAGAAGAAGTCTATATGACTCATCCAGAGGGTTATGTAATACCAGAAAAGAGATGATGGTATGCAGACTCATAAAATCTCTATATGGCCTAAAACAGGCACCCCGGGCATGGTACATCAAAATTGATGAGCATCTCATAAGTCATGGATTCGAAAGGAATCCTTATGACCCCAATCTCTACCTCAAAAAGCAAGGGGGGGAGATTGTCATTGTGGTTGTTTATGTCGACGATCTAGTCATTACAGGTAGTTCTGTGAAGATGATCGATGCAACAAAGAAGGATTTTAATCGATCGTTCGACATGACAGATCTCGGCTCATGCACTATTGTCTCTGGGTCGAAGTATGGCAAAAAGAGAATCATATCTTTGTGTCACAGTTGAAATACACCAAGACAACGCTCGAGAAATTCAGGATGATGGACTGCACTCCTATTGCTACACCTATGGAAGCGAGACTTCAGTTATCTCGTTCCGATCCATCACCACCGGTGAATGCAACTCTCTATCGGCAGTTGATCGGGAGTCTCATTTACCTGACATATACTAGACCAGATATCAGCTTTCATAATACAGCTATTTATCACGCTTCATGCAAGAACCAAAAATATGTCATGAAAGAAAGCAAAGAAAGAGAATACTAAGATATCTTAAAGGGTACAAGCTTGACCTGGTCTAGAGTACAAGAAGAACGACAACTTCTTTTCGACAGATATTCGATTCGATCACGCAGAAACATGGATGATAGGAAGTCAACATCAAGCTTCATCTTCTTTATGGGATCTGGACCGATATCATGGGGAAGCAAGAAACAGAACTTTGTTTCTCGCTCTTCTTCTACGAAGTAGAGTATCGAGTCTGCGCAGTGAAGTTGTTTGTGAAGCAATATGGCTACGCCGAATACTGGAAGGAATTGGTCTACCACAACAGAAATCTACTCCAGATATGTTGATAATGAAGGAGTTCTAAAGCTTGTTCGCAATCCAATATTTCATGAGAGAACCAAGCATATTGAAGTACAAGTTCATTTCATTCGTGAGCATGTCTTGAAGCACAACATACAACTCCATTTCTGTCCTACAAATGAAACGCAAAGGAAGATGTTTTCACTAAGTCACTTGCACGTGACAAATTCACACTGTTCAGAGAGTTCCTCTCCACTTCATTGGAAACTATGCAAAATTAAGGGGGGGAATGTTAGCATAATTTAGCATAGGCATATTTATTGCATTTTATTGCATTGTCTTTTATTTAATAATGTGCAACATGTGCACTCTAGTCTAGTGACTTGCATTCAATATTGTTATGTTCGATAACATTCAATATTGGTATTAGTAGTAATTACATGTGCATGTGAGATGGGTCTTATCATCTCGTAGTTAGGGTGTCATGTCTATCTATAGTAGGTGTCATGTCTATCCATATGAGGCTGTCTAATATCTATAAATATTACAGTCCCTTCGTATCATTGTTATGTAATCTGATTTCATGATCAATAATATTTGTGAGGCTTCCGTTCCTGAATTTTGGTCATCAGTAATCTTATTCTATTCTATCAATCAATAACACCTTCCACACAATTTTAATTATGATCGATTCTAGTGGTATTATGGGTGATAGTGGTAGTTGTAGGGTTACCATAATACTTGACTAATGTTGCCTTTTAAGATATTTTGGTTTCCTCCTGGATCTTACGAACAACATCCATTGAGTAATTTTGCATATGGATTTCCTTCTTGACGGGTGAAGAAAATGTCACCAGAAGCGACTATGGGAACACCTTCTATCGTGCATCTACATTTCCTACCGCACATATATAATTTCATGTCGTGCGTCTACAATTTCTGTCGTGCGTTTATAATTTCTTGTCGTGCATCTACAATTTCCTGTCGTGCGTTTAACTTCTTTTCGCACGTCTCGAACTCCTTGTACCTTCAGATACCTAATGAACTACACCCTTTTATATAGGTGGATTTTTCAATAGTAGGCAAAGTTGATTGTGCTAAAAACAATTATAATGGAAAAGTTAAGCGAAAGGTACATTGTCATACTCCAAAAAATTCACCTTTTCAAATTTCCCAAATATGGAATATTCATCAAATTATGAATATTCACCATTAAAATTTTCCCTAGCTTATCCTATACACCCATCCTTAACCAAAAACATGATGCAAGATATACGCTAGTCCTTGGATGTTGTTGCATCACATATTGTCTCAATGAATGACATTGGGTGCATTGACAACAAAAACAAGCATATGGTATGTCATATTTTTTTATACCTCAATTTAAATTAGTTAAGTGACTAATACGAACAAACATGACATCAATTGATTTTAGAAACACCTTTTGCAAATCTAGTGAGAAAGCAGAGGAAAAAAACAAGAAAGGAAAAATGCATAAAGACATCTACCAAGTAGTTAGACTTAAATAATTATCAAGTTGTTTTCATCTAGTGTAGATTCTATTTTACTTTGAATTAATATATTTTCTCTATGTGTTTATTTTTAAAACAAATACTGAATTGTCCCCATATGTTATGCATGCACAACTATACATAACTCGAGACTTAAATAATTATCAAGTTGTTTTCATCTAGTGTAGATTCTATTTTACTTTGAATTAATATATTTTCTCTATGTGTTTATTTTTAAAACAAATACGAATTGTCCCCATATGCTATGCATGCACAACTATACATAACTCCGTATGAGCAATAATTAACATGGTTTATAAATTAATATAAGTTCTCGATTTATAGGGTAATTTTTCGATTACAATTAAAACCTTGTGTGCTTGCTTTGACTTTTTAGAGCAATGATTAGTGATTGCATGTTTTATACCACTTTATAAGATTTAAAATGGGTATTTGGTAGTTGCATTAAAAGGTTGATTTTATCAAATAACATAGATACATTTTATATTTTGAAATGCTTTTAGTGCACAAAAATTAAAAACCTCAAAATTACGTAGCATTTTTCTCCTTCCAAAAGTGAGGTGAAGGCTAACGGTAAAAGAAGAGACTAATTGTAATTAAAAAATACAAGTTGATGATTTAATGTTAAGTGTTGATTGCATGTGTATATGTGGGTGACTATAATAGTTGGTAAGAATTTTGAGTTGTATCTAGGAGATTGTGAGTTTGAGTTGAAATTTTAGTTTAGGCGGTGACATTCAAAGGACTAAATAGTTTGTGATGGGTTTAACAAATAGATAGATTTGAGGGAATTGCATGCCCTTGATCCAATTTTTAAGAGTTGTTTCAATCTATCCTCTCCCTTGAGCACAAAAAGGAGGAATTCTCATGTGTTTTTATATAACAATTAACCTATTGTATGGATTACATGTCATATAAAATGTTAGGAAATATTTTTTCATAGTGTGAACATTAATAATGTTTGTGGAATTATATTATCCATATGATAATATAATATTGTAATAGTGTGAGATATTATTATTATATTTGGGTGTACGTGAGTTGTGAGAACTCCCTATTAGATAGGCTGTGAGAAAATAAAGGTGGAGAGAATCATGTTGGAGAGATAAGTGGGGATTGGGTAATTGATATGTGATATGGTTTGAATCCTTATACTAAGGATGTCATTTACCTATTTATATGTCATTTACCTATTTACCTATTTAATGTTAAGTGTGAGAGGTGGATTCGTGTAATCCTTTTCATCATTTCCAATTGTGTGGGCTTCTTTTTCTTTATTACCCGGGTGGGAATTTTATAGTCAATTTTTACTCTAGCTAGTTATTGTTGGGTGTGTTTCTGGTTTTACCATTATGGGTGGAAATCGTGTTAGGGTGGAACCGTCTTCATGCACTGCTCTGGAAAGGGATTCAACGATATGGGATATCTTTCAAATGGAGGTGTGGCACATTTCTTTCAGAGACTTCAGGGGTTTGATGAAAATATTTCCAAGGAATTTGCACAGGCTTGGAAGAATGGGGTTGTTGTTATGCATGGTGTTAGTTTTTTGGTCTCGGAAGATTTTATAGGTAAAGTGACTGATATGGAGTGTACTAGTTGCAAGGTTTTTAAATATAGGAAGAGGTTTCAGGAAGAGGTTTTTAACTTCCTAAGTGCAGATGAAAAGATTGTACACATGGAGGATGGGATTGCTCGTAATTCTCTACCATGGTGGTGGCTGAGGTTTGTTTTAACATTATGAAGTATATTACTCTTGACGGAAAATATAGGAAACTCCACACCCAACACTTCATTATGTTAAATCATTTTCGAAGGAATAAGAAGGTTAGTATTCCCTTTTACTTATTCAATTCTCTAAGTTTATCGGTGAAGGATTTCAAGGCTAAAACGGTGGATGTGCCGTTGCATCAAGGTTTAATCTTGTTACTCTTTAAAGTTGGTTCCCATGTTCCTTCAAAAGATGTTTCTATCAATTTTGGGGATGATTGGGAGGATCATGTTAGTCTAGCTGATAGGGGTAAGCTTATGGCTTTAAAGGATAGGGCTAGGAAGGATTTGGATGTGGTGGAGGCTCTTCAATTTCTTGCGGGTCAGAGTAAGGAAATAAGTAATGATGAGGGAAAGACTGAAACTAATGTGTTTGTGAGATTTCTTGCTAATAAAATTGATAGTTTGGAGGATGTGGTGAAGCGGATTAAGGTGGAAAATAAAAGCTTAATTCGCGGGGCACAACGGCATGGGGCTGAGCTAATGATGCTAAGTAGTAGGGTTGATGTGCTTCAGGAGATGGTGGCAACAGGAAAAGGGAAGAAAAGAATGTATGTTGTCAGTAGCTTGAAGGATGAAGATTGGGGATCCGGTCCATGCCAAAGTTCAAGGACACGAGCTAAAAGTACCCGAGGAGATTTTCAAGACTCCTTTGTTGATAGCTTGTTGTGGTCTTTGGTCTAGTTGGGTTGGTTTCTTTTGTTCTGTTTCGCAGCTCTGTTGTTGAGTCAATGTCTCCTTGACTCGAGCTGGGTTTTGTCTTTGGGCTTGTTTTTTTATAGATGGTTTTTATGTTGATGGGTTGACATTGTAATATCTTTTTGTATATGGTCCTTGGAGCCTTTCCAAAACATTTATCTATAAAAAAAAATCCCGAATGAATTAGATTACAATATTTTCATATTCGGTGTTTTATTACTAGTACTTTTATTTTGTCAAATAAAATAAAAATTTAATATCCGTATCAAAGCATGATGTTATGATAGTATTTCAGAGATTTTAGTCCATGCATACGATTCAAGCCTTTGCAGCATACCTATCCAACGTATCCAGCTAGTGAAACTCTTTTTAATTGTTAGAACATATTTTGTCCATTCTTGTGACGTATAACCTGCTATGTATTCTTGTCAGATTAGTCAACCACATTGTGATTTGATTTGCATTGTATTTGGCAACCACAACTTTGGATTCAAGGTTTAGAGAGGGAGAAAATAAAATCAACAGTCCCACGTATATCCTGTCATACTCCTGTGCAAATATTATCAACTCATGTCTTTGCTATTATCATATAGTTATTGTTTTGATGTTGTATGTAAAAGTCACATGGTTTATATTTTCTTAGTATTAGTTTTTCCTTAGTAGTTGGTCATTCTTTTTATTGTTTAATAGTTTATAGTTTTTAAAGCTAAAAGTAATTATATATTACTTTAGTTCTTTTTCGTGATTATTTTGTGTTTTTTATTAGAGAGTATGAATAATTTATAAGTCCTAGGATTATTTAAATATTGTTAAAATTATATGTGGCTAATCTTATTTAAGTTTATTCACCATAAAAAAATATTATAGTCATTAAGAATTTTGTTTATAATTTATTTTACATAAAAGTGTTTATAGGTTTTATAATGACTATTTAGGTATTGGTTAATTTTATTTTTCTAATTTAGATTTTATTGTGATCATTATTTTCATATAGTCTTGTTAATTTTTTTATTTTTTATTTTAACATTTTGTGATTTAAAGGTAATTGTCAATTATTTTTTAGTTTGAGTATCATTTGTTATCTTTTGTGTTTTGGTACTATTTTCAAGTCGTAAAAAAAGTGTCAATTGTGAGTCCTCATCAAAAAGTCGAAAAATAAAAAAAGTTGCCTTACAGATGCATTTTTGGTGGTAATCGACGTCCATAAATATAAATTGAGACTCATGATCAAATCCAGTTGAGTTAGCAATAGACATATGGAGGTTGGAGGCAACAGAGGAAGGATGCATTTTAGCGAACTCTCTTCATGCACCATGTACGAGGCCACAATATTGCTTTGGTGGCCATGTTTTTTAGTTGTGTTCGACATGTTTGCTTTCAACATGTGTGCTAGTAAATAAAGAATAGATGGATAATTCATGTTCATAGTTAGGAACATATTTTCCTATATTTTGTTCTCTTTTGTAAAATGTGGATGGGGAAACGTGTATGTTGCTATGAAAGTGGTTGGTGGTCCACTAGAAAACTAATTTGGGAGTTTGTGAATCTCTTTGAAAATCACATACGAAGTGGTTAATGGTTCCACTAGAAACCTGTTGGAGTTGATGGTACTCTTTGAAAACCATCAGATTGTAGAACACGGAAAGGTACTAGACAGAACTCACCCATGTTCACACTAAGGGGGTGAATGTTAGGAAATATTTGTTCATAGTGTGAACATTAATAATGTTTGTGGAATTATATTATCCATATGATAATATAATATTGTAATAGTGTGAGATATTATTATTATATTTGGGTGTATGTGAGTTGTGAGAACAACTCACTATTAGATAGCTGTGAGAAAATAAAGGTGGAGAGAATCATGTTGGAGAGATAAGTGGGGATTGGGTAATTGATATGTGATATGGTTTGAATCCTTATACTAAGGATGTCATTTACCTATTTATATGTAATCTCTTCATAATGAAAAATATCTCGAATGAATTAGATTACAATATTTTCATATTCGATGTTTTATTACAGTAGTTTTATTTTGTCTAATAAAACCAAAATTTAATATAAAAGACAATCCAATAATATATGGAAGAAGTTATCCTCCCAACAAAATGCACATGCTATGATAGATACCGTTGGTTTAACACAATATTAGGATTAGAGTTTCAATGATTTTATGGTCCATAAAATAATAAAATGAGCTTTTGGAAAAAAAAAAAAAAACTATGTTAAATATTATTTTTCCTCAACACTTTAGATCAACACATGTGATCCCTATTAGGAGTATGCCAATCAAAAAGTCAACAAAACGTAAGGCTTTGTAATCATGAAAGAGAGGTTGCAAGTTCAAATCACATGATTGTTGAGTGTTTTTGTAAAAAATATTATAAATATGAAGTTCACCATTACATATGAATATGGGGACCCCATAAGAAGATGCACGATAACCATTGATATCTAATTGGAAATATGAAGTTCATTACATATGAATATGGAGGCCACATAAGAAGATGCACGATAACCATTGATATCCAATCAACATATAATATGAATGCGAAGAACACATAAAAAGAATCATAATGACCATGATGTCTAAAAGAAAACATAAATACATTTTAATAAGGGAATATTAATTTTTTAAATGACAACACACATGAAAAATATGGAAAAGGTCAATTAACTAGTAAAAGTAGATACACACCAAAAATAATCCAACCCTAAACTCTCGGGACTTAATTATGACATAGTGTGACTTTGGAAGATAGTACCGTAACTCAAATAAAAATTGACATCGGACTTGGGAGATACAATGAAACTAGCAAATTTATAGAGAAAGATAAAGACGTTACTTATAATACTATACGAGTTGGTTCATTTTGGGAGAATAGTTCTATGCGCCTGCTTTTAAAGTTGCAAGACTTGGACTTGGAAATTGGGAAGTAATAAAATCAAAATACACCCAACAACGCGGAAGTCTTGGGCGTTGAAAGATACGAGAAAACACATACTCATTCTCATTCCACAAAATACGCTAACGAATGCGGAAAGGAAAAAAGAGAGGAGAAAAATAAAGAGGAAACGGTGATATTCTTAGAAGGTTTACGACCCAAAGTATTCGCTGCTCAAAATTTTCGATCATGACAAGACTGTGTTTTCATTAAATATGAAGCACGTAAGCATGACGTGAGGGTCCTTTCCAAATGACTTACACCTACTTTCTCCTTTTCAAATTGAAACATGCATTTATTTCACGTTTTACAGCCATCTTAGACTTTTACTTGTAACTTGGGAAGACCTCACATCTATAAGAGGAGAAGATGGCGGGTAAATATAAGTCTGTCCACACCAAAATATATAAAGGGTGTTCGGCAAAATACTTAAAAACCATTAAAATATTAATTTGGGTGGTTAGTTTGGTTTTTTAAAGATTTTCATATATTTTTAAAGATTTTCAAGTATATATAGAAACAAAATATATATAATGTTAATTTTATAAAATTGGGTGGAAAAGGTCACACCCCACAATATAAAGTATATTGAGTCATATGGGCTTTGAGAAAGAGACAAGGTATTAAATACCATTGTAAGTATATAATTTTTATATTTATTTTGTATGATTATATATTGTAGGTTTTTTTTTTTAAAAAACAATTAATGTAAAGGGAATACTTCAAATATGATGTTATTAAATTCTTGGAGCAATATTTGTGTAAAAACTTAAAAATAGTTTCTATATATTTAACAATTATTGAATTTTATTATTTTTGTATTTGTGGATTATTAACTTGATTAGGTATTATTAGCGTGTTTTGTAGATTGTATATATCCTTCTTCTCTCACGTTGAATATGTTGATTCCATGTTTACATGTATCAAGGATTGTATTGTATGCAACATTCTAACGCTCATAGTCCCCAATTTAGAACATCCTCATGCTTTTGGCAATGTTTAGAGTCTTCCCACATTCCTATAACCCTTTAGTGGCCCCTTTTGGTCAAGATGTGACCACCTTTTTAATATTATATTATTAGCTTTCGGTATTTTTTTGCAAGCCAATAAAGATCATATTTTGAATTTATATTTTCTATATAAATACACAAACATTGCAATGCATTTGCAAGAGAAATGTATAAATAATTCATTATTCAAGAATATACTAAAGAAACTACAAGCATTCTAGAGAAGATAAAACATTTTCTAAAGCACTTATTTATGTTAAAGTAATCATTGAAAGGGAAGGGTTATACATTACATCACATTCGCTTTTTCTAGTCAACGAATTATTGTAATTATTGGAATGTTGTTTTCAAATCTTGTATAAAGGTCTAGGGGCCGAGTCAAAATCGACTAATTGTTACACGAGCCCCAAAATACAAATTCTTTCCATATATATTATTGCTTGATTAGCAAAAACATTGTTCTATATATTGTCATGATAAGAATGAAAGTATGTAGATACAAGAGAGGATTATGGAGCCATGGATTATATGAATACATTTGTAAAAAAATCACCTACCTACAATTTTCTGGGTTCACCACTTGACATATTTGGACATCGTTAAGTTTGGATCTTAGTAGTTTGATTATAAATTAATCCAATCATCCCAAAAACTTTGGCTTCTCATTGTCTTACCACCAAACCCTTATCTTCAATGTCATATTCTAATGCATATCACTAGATCATACACAATTATGGTACAATGTAATGTCCCCAAATGGACTATTTTTACCCCCAAATGGATTTTAGGCAAACCCAATCTTAAGAACAAGTTCCAGATAATTTATTAAAATATTTCAATGTAGATATGAATTTTATCTAGAAATGGTAACTTGCATAAGCGAGGAAAACCCACCAATTGAGAAGAAAAACCATTGAATATTTAACTCAAACAAGTCGAAATATTTTATAAAGATAAAATCATGAAGGAAATACTAGATTTGAGAGCTTCGGAACAGTGGAAAATTTTAGTGGTGAATATTCGTAATATGGCGAATTTATTTTATTAAAATTTGTAGACTTTTTTACCCTAAAGACACAATTGAGAATACTACTTCTTCCACTCTACTTCACATTTTTCAACAAAATGATGTAAATTGCAAGGGGGTAAATTGATATGATTTCTAAAAATCGATAGACATACGAACACCAATCAAAATATGATCATAAACAACTCCAGAAAACCCACAAACCAGCTCCTTAGGTAGGTCGATCCATATAGAAATGGATGGAAATGAAGGGAAGGCTCGAGGCCGGAAAAAATTCTTCTCCTTGAAACCCTTGTATAGATATGCAGGATTTCAGCCTTAAATATTGCCGGAAAACTACTTAAAATTAGCTAACTCCTTGATATGTAATAGAGATTTTTGGAAACCCCTATGTGGAGATTCCTCTCAACTAGAAAAAGGGTTTTCACCTTCTATCTAGATCTCTTAGAGGGAAAAATTTTTTGTCCTCAAGAGATTATTTCTAAAGATTTTTTTCGTCCTTATTAAAATACTTTTTTAAGACACAACCGAGAATAAAAGCTCAAAAATGATGTGAAATCGCTCGAATAAAAATCATATTTATGTAAAATAAAAAAAGCATGCCATCCATATAGAAACTGAAGCAAATAAACTTGCTTTTATAGATGTAATGGGCCAAATAATCTAACCTTGATATGTAATGGAAACTTCCAATCAACTAGAAAAATTTCACTAGATCTCTTAGAGCGTTTTTGTCCTCAAGATATTAATGTTTTCTCCACCTTTTCCATCCTCTAAAGGGGTCACATTTTCTAAAAAAGCATGTATCATCGACTACACATAAAATATCTCGGGTATCTCATGTATCATTGACTACACATAAAATATCTCTCACACATACTACCACTAACTAGCTCACTCACTCTTGGGGATACTCTTTAGGATATCACTTAGGGGAGGTTAATGTGCCAATTTGGTACTCAAGAAGAGAAAAAGTCAATAAGAGTAAAAATGAAGGTGCATACAATCTCCTAATCAATCATATGTTACAATACATATATAAACTCGATAACAAAGTTGCAACTAATAAAGGTTGGTAGATAGACGATTACCATTGTTGCATCTTTCCATAGGAAATGTAATTTAATTTGACTTGTGGCATGCCACAATGATCTTATTACATGGCTTAGTACCATATGTGCCATATGGCATGCCACTAGGCAACAAGGTGTTGAAAAGTGTATGTTGGACTAAATGATTATGTGCATATCGACTATAACGAAAAATGACATGTGGATAAAGGGACAAGTGTGATGACACACAAGATAACTACATGCACAACGGTGAGGTAAACTATAAATGCCAACAATGCTTGTGTATAATTGTGGAAATTATGAGTACAACATGTAATTTTTTTCAAAAATGTAGAAGTTGTGAAGGTTGTGTAGTACTAGCACAAGACTACAAGAACTACATAGGCTATGAATTAAGTGTGCAAGATGTGAGGGATTTTTAGTGTAAATGCCAAGGTGTAGAGAGACTTAGAAAATGATGTTAGAAGTATTGGACGAGATGCAAAAGAGTAGATAGTTGTGTGGGATTTTATAAAGGGATTTGTGTGATGCTACAAGGTTGTGTACTTTCCATAAGATGTCGCGAAGGGAGAAAGTCATGAACAAGCTGGATCATTACCACAAATAAATGTGAGGTTGTATCCTTATTACAAGATGCCACAAATGTATGTAGGACAAGTTCCATAAGAGAAGTGTGGAGGCTTACACAACTATGATCTAATGGAAGGCAAGATGAAAGGTTGTACATGGGCCAAGTGTGGTTATAAGTCTACCAAAATTATACTACCATATTTCATGCTCCTTTTATGAGCTCTTTGACCTTTTTTAGTCTCTCGAGGTTTTTGGCCCCTTTTTCATCCTTTCCAAAGCATGTTGTATGTCATGTACACTAATAAGGGTTCAATATATATATATATATATATATATATATATATAGATATATATATATATATATATATATATATATATATATATATATATATATATATATATATATATATATATATATATATATATATATATATATATGCATATTGCATTTAGGGAAACATATTGAATGAAAGTGACTATTATTGAAGTTATAAAGGAAAGAGTTTTTTTAAAGAATTCCCATAGCAAAATAATAGTTCAAACATTTAGAGAAGAGCATATAAAATTCATTGAAAGGATAAGGGTCCGAAAACTTGTGTATCATTGGACTTGTTATTAGATTGCATTATTCTTATGAGTTGTTTTCAAGACCTATTACCTAAATGTGGTCTGAGACATGTCCGCATAATCCACCCCACATGTTGACTCTTTTGCATGGTGTTTGACTACAAAGCTAGGGTTATAAGGAAGAAGAGCAATTTCATAGTAATTTATTGCTATTTTTGGAAAATCAAATGAAGTTTTCGAAGTCTCAAAGCGAAGGACCATGATCATCAAATTTGTTTTTTTCTTTTAGGAAATTTCCTAAACAACTTATTACCGTGGTTCTGGTTGTGCCACTAAAGTGTGGTTAGGATCAAGGTTCTCACTTCTAGGTATTTTTTCCGGGTTTACTTTGTTTTTCTATCTAGGCATGTTTTTCCATTTGTTTGATGCCTACGTCGTCTTTGGATTTATGAGAAAGTTATTATCACTCTTAAACCCTATTTTTTATTTTTAAGATACTTCGCTTGGCATAAATGATTATTTGTAGATTATTATATGTTCATAGACAATCCTTATTTATGTAGGTAAGTCTAATTTATTGTGCTATATTAGATTAAACCTAATTGCAAGATGATGTTAGGTGTAGTGTATTATTAGTGCAAATCCTCTTTCCAGAGGCACCTAAATCATGGATAGAACAGACCCACAACACAAAGAGTACAAGTAAAATTTTGTCAAATATTAACATCGAGAATTGAAGGAGATCACGAAGAGATAAATGAAAAAAGGAAAATATGAATAAAAGGAACTAATTATAGAAAAAGGTAGAATAAAACATCGATAAAAACATAGAAGAGTGTCAAAAATTATACAAAGTAGAAAATGTGAAAAAACATATAAAATACAAATAAAAACATGTGAAAAGGTGAACAACATTTAAGCCAATAAAAGCCTTGATAATCAATCATATACATGCATAGCACCCCGTAGGAATCAACTAAATAGGTGTGAACATAAACATATGAATTATCGGCACTATATTAATCATATTTTGAGAAGCAATGGGATAGTAGCAATTTTTTGTGAATATGAAATTAAATTCGTTGGTAACAACATGAGCTAAACTTTTCCTTTGACTTAATGTTTGTTTAAATATATATTTTATTTTGAATTTGAATGCGTATTGTGATTCTTTAAACTGGGCAATTGGTAATAGTTGTTTAAAATATATTTTATTTTGAAATTTGAATCCATATTGTGATTCCATTTTGGGAAATTCGTAATGATTGTGTAAAATAGGTTTTATTTTGATTCGTTAAACTATGACGTATGTACTTTAAAAACATTGAAAATTGCATGGAATTAAAGATTAGTAATAATTAATACGAAAGAAGTCGATATATTGCTAATAAAACCAAAATACAATACACATAGCTAAAGATAGAGGGAGTAATATATTATATTAAAAGATAAGAAAACTAAGTAAATATCTCACAACTTGTTGTAGTGATAGAGATGGGCAGGCAGGCGAGGTGTGGCAAAAAGCTTGAGAGGAACTTTCCTGCGAATAGAAACTTCATATTTTTCAGACATATCTAAATCTCTGGGATTTTGAGGAGCAGGAAGTGTCCAATCGAAGGCATGAATGAAGGTGGCAAGTGCAAAACTAATCATACGCATGCCCAAATTATAGCCCGGGCACATCCTTCGCCCCGCGCCGAACGGTATTATTCGAAAATCCGTTCCGTGAAGATTCACTGAACTACCCACAAATCGATCTGGATCGAATTCCAGCGGCCTCTCCCATAAATTTGGATCTCTCGCAATAGCCCACACGTTGACCATGACGCGGGTGTTTCGAGGGATGAAATGTCCCAACACTGTGGCGGCCTGTCCAGATGCGTGAGGAAGCATTAGCGGAGTCGGAGGATGGAGTCTCAAGCTCTCCGCCACAACTGCCGCTAAATATTTTAGCCGAGGAACATCACTTTCTTTAACTCTCTCTTCTACTCCCACCTCTGAATCGATTTCCTCTCTCAACCTCTTCATAATGTGAGGATGGCGGATCAGCTCAGACATTGCCCATTCCACTGTACGCGACGCCGTGTCGGTTCCTGCTGCAAACATGTTCTGCATGCAAGATTCATTACATTCAAAATTCACCTAAATTTTACTAATTGTATAAAATCTAGTATGCATGTTACATACATACCAGTAAAATGCCTTTGATATTCGAGTTAGAAAGCTGTCCGTGAGAATCGGATTTGAGTGCTTCGAGAATTTCTACAAAATCTTTTTTCTTGTCGTTGGTGGGAATAAGACTGTGCTCTCGTATGTTCCTCACCAGGAATTCATCGATGCGCTCGTGCAGCTTCTTCATTTCCCGAACCAGAGAAGCGCCGAAGCCAATCTTCCCCAAGAAAGGAACATGATCCTCAATCCTGAAACGAGCAGTGGCGCACAGGAATTCGTCCATTAAATCTCTGAAATGCGCCGCCTCTGCGTTGTTGTCTTCGAAAATTCTCATCTTCAACATCATCTGAGAAATAACATTAGAGGCGAAGACGTTAAGATAATCTCCCACGTTCACAGCGGAACTAGCTCGTTGTTTGAAGATGGAAGAGAGCAGCAGCGCCATTTCTTCTTCTCTGGAATCCGACCACTCCTCCACACATTTGGGACTCAACAGGTGGACAACGCAGAGCTTTCGCAGCATCGGCCAATTCGAGGAGGAGGAGATGTCGTTTTTGTTGTACAAGAGTATATCTGCTGCGGCGCCGCCATCCTGCGGCCTGTTACAGAAATTGGAATCGAACGTCTTCAATATGGCGGTTGCGGATTCGAGAGAGGAAGCTATAACGGCGGGGGTGGTTCCTATTTTCAGATACATGAGGCCGCCATAGTGCTTGGAGAGATTATACAGAGACTGGTGGGGATTCGAACCCAGGTCGAGCAGACTACCCAAAATTGGCAGCCCTCGCGGCCCAGGCGGCAGCTTTCCCCTTCTTCTATTCACTCCATAAAATGAAATTAGGAGTATAATGGCCGCTGATAATGAAACAGAGAATAGGAATGGAAGAAGGGTATCCATATTTTTGGCATATTGCATTGCTCCATTGGTAGATTAGATTATATATAGGAAGTCGCAAAAATCAGGAACAGAAAGTCCAATTGCCGTCATGAACACTGCATTGTTTAGACTTTGTTTTGGAAAACGCGGTAGACTTTTGATTCACAATGTGTGAATCTCTATGTTCCGCTCATTTTTTCTTCTCAAAAGTCAGATTTAATTTTGAATACCCAGATAAGTGTTCATACTGATTTTGATGATGTTTATAAATTTCTTAGCCAGGTGTTGCGAGCTCTGTCGGCAGGATCTCCTTTTCTATCTCTCTTTCTTGTTTATTGTTGACAGTTATTAGTTGCTTTCCTGTTATTTATTGCACTTTGTGTAATTTTGGTTTTGATTTGTGGAGGTGACGCTCATGACATCATCTGCATTAGTTTATTCATTAGGAGAAAAGATTGATTTGTTAGGATTTTTTTTTGAGATATTTTTTTATTGAGAGATATTCTTTCCACTAAATTTACAGCCAGTCTCATTTCTTTATTTAGTCATTGTTTTTGGGAGGGTTTGCATAGCTTTCACTCCACTTTAACAAGTTATTATTATTAAACATTAAACATTGTTTTTAACCAATAAGAAATTAGTATTATTTTCTTACATTGATTTTCAAATGTTTAAAAATTTGGATATGCTCATTTTCTATCCAAAATATCTTTAAAATATATTTATCTAGTTTGTGGTTAGTTAAATTTTTTACCCCTTATTCCCACCTTCATATAAATTGACACATTATGATGTCATCATATTTATTGTGGTTATCATTTCTACTTTTTCAGAAATAATTCACTTTTTTAGAATTTATTGCTTAAAATAATTGACCTATTTTATAACTATGCACTTTTTTTGTCTAATAATATTTACAAAAAAAAAAAATTAAAATTGTCTTTTATGTATAGACTTATGATATGCATTTAGGTGTTTTTAAATTAGACAATATATTTTTTTAAAAATTCTACCTCATTGTTCCAAAGGACTTCTTCAAAAACATAGACAATAGTGCCACTTTTTCCTTATATTACACCCTATATATATTTTATTTTATTTTATTTTAGCTAAAAATAATATTATAATAAATTTTTAAAATCAATATAATATTGTCTACTTTAAAATAATTTAATATTAATTATTTTAAAACAATAAATTGTTATTTATTGTCAAACAATTCAATGTTAGGGCAGGGACTAGTCACATTGCAACTCTTGTTTTTTAATATCTCATGTATAGATTGTTGGATAACACCTTTTACATTATTATATACGCCTTGAACTACTAAAACCTCTTCAATAAAGAACTTTATTTTAAAAATGAGACATACACTAATTACAAAAATATTTAAAAAAATTAATATATGTTTTTATGCGAAAATGGAAAAGCCCCCAACACCTCTTTTCCCCCATTTTTAAAAATCATATTTCGAGGTAAAACTTGTTGTACAATATTGAATGTAATTTAATTGAAATAATGATTTAGAAGATTATGCAAGATACTTAGAAGGGATTGCACGATCTATAGAAAATCACTTATGCTTCGTTACACATTACACATTACATATTACGCTTATGGCATTTAATTTTAAAAAAATATAAGATTTGACTTATAAAAAGTAAGACTACAATCAAAATATTTTAGCAATGTTGTTGCATATTTTATTAGTCAATACGTTATGTTAAATATATTATTATGTGTGAACCTTATGGTTGCTATATGTAATTGAGAGGTTTGAGGGATTGAGAGTTTATTGATAAGAATTCGATTCTTTATTTTAACGAGAATAATAGTCTTTTTAATGCTGAAAGGAATTTACAAATGGAGTTTGGTGGTCATGGTTAACAAATGTCAAAAAAAAATATGTCCAAGATTTTGTCTTGCTAGTCATTGACGCGGAACCTTATCAAGATTGTTGAAATTCATTATTTTCGTGAAATTCGCAACAACATCAACTAAAAGGAACGATAAGAAGATTGTTCCAAGCAGTGATCTCATATGATAATAACACACCACATTAGATTTGTAAAACAAAAGAGCTAAAATACCATATATGGAAATCCATCATAATCAATAATGCTCAATACATTACAATACAATGACTTGAATTATTCAATAAGAAAGATGTACATATAAGAGGAGGGAATTGCAACTACGACCTAAATCAATGGTGAATAACTCCACTAATTGATAATGGTAGTTAAGTTAACTCCAGAAGACTAGTAAGCTAACTCCACATAACTGAGAAGCTAACTCAACACAACTAGTACACCTAAGCAAGCTAACCCAACAAGTGTAGGGCTAACACAAGTGTAAGAATTATCCTAATAAATAAATAAAAGGATAAATAATAACCTACACTAACACCCCCTCGTAAGCATAACTTAGGTGGGTGAAAAGAAGGTGGGTCCTGACAATAAGGCTTGATGAGGTACCCATGTATAATAACTAGGAAAATTGGACATCACAAGGTACCCAAAACCAAAGTAATAACAAAGTAGAGAGAGAAAAATATCACTACAAGATATCCTTAGAAGCTCGGCTCCAAAACTCGTATAATGCTGAAGAAGTGTGGTGTGCAATGTGGTCTAAATCCATTGCTTGATCATAGAACTCAAAAACAACTTACACTAGGCTTCACCAGAATAGCTCCATGTAAGGAGATTATCAATGGAGTGATGTTGAAAATGTAAAAAAACACCAAACATAATTTGATCAACTGCTACAAATAGGTGTGCCACGATCCAATAACAACCAAGGCAACAAGGCAAGGACATGAGATCTAAATAAATAGGAGTGCCACAATCCAAGAAAAGTCAAGGTAATAAGGCAAGGACACAAAATCAAGAAGCAAGATCAATTACTACAAATAGGTGTGTCATGATCCAAGAACAATAACCAAGGCAACAAGGCAAGGACACGAGATCTAAATAAATATGAGTGTCACGATCCAAGAAAAGCCAAAGTAACAAAGTAATGACACAAAACCCAAAGAAGCAGTATCAACACCACACCCTCTCATATTGTTGAATGAGTAGAGTGATACCACATATCTGTATGAGTTGCCAAAATCAACTACTCGAACACTGACAAACTAACACTGAGCTTCACCAAAATAGCTCCCCAACAAGATAGACTGTCAACATGCCCAAAAAATGTGTTGAAAAATCCATATTTAAAATATCTTAACAAATAAGAGAGATATAAATGTATACACCCATACATATAATAATGCAACACCCAAAAGTTTAGGACATCGGGCTCAATTGAAATTACAAATTCGTCCACAAGTGATTATAACACCCTCCCAAATTTGGCACTTTATAATTGAGTACATTTAAATATTACAATGAGTAAAAGTACCTTTTACATTTGAAATATGTGTATAAAAATGTCACCAATGCGTAGATCTCAAAAAAATACACAATTTCAAATAAAAAACACCTTAATCCGAGCTACGGATCAAAAGTTATGAGCTCTAGAAGGTTTTGCTATTAAAATAATATTTTAATGCTAATGTTTTTTTAAAAGTACACATGACACCCAAATGTCTAAAGGGTAAAAGAGTGCATCCACATGATACAAGCTTGCGACCAAAGGATAAAAGCTTGCGCCCAAAACCTAAATTTCCAGAGGTAAATCATTGCATTTAGAGGGTACACGTCAATATCCAATGGATAAAAGAATGCACCTAGAGGGTACAGATCTACATCCAGTGGATAAAAGATTGCATCTAAAACAAAAATATCCAGAGGGTAAAAGAATGCATCTGAAGGTACACGCTTATATCCAATGGATAAAAGAATGCACCTAGAGGGTACAAATTTGCATCCAGTGGATAAAAGAATGCATCCAAAACAAAAATATCCAGAGGGTAAAAGAATGCATCCAGAAGGTACATGCTTATATCTAGTGGATAAAAGAATGCACCCAAAAAGTACAATTGTTAATACAAACTTTGACTACAAATATCTCTTTTTTGGCACCTATATAAAAAATAGAGAGAAACCCAGTAAAGTTTCTCGAAAAACCCAGAAAGATGATATAATTTTTGAGTCAAAAAATATGTTTGTACATAATTATATGGATTTTTGAGAAATGTGCCAAAAACCTTTTAAAATGTCCATATTTGACTATCTCAAAACATGGTCGAGTTTATAGTTGATTCTATGGTTTTGGCACCTTCCAAATCCAATGGTACACTCCTTTTGCATAAAAATGCATGTTGTAGAAAAGTGCTAACAAATTCCAAATACATGAAAATAATAAACCCTTGCTTATAAAGAAAAACTTACAGATGGATGTCTACATCATTTATCGCTCTGATACCATGAAAGAACGATAAGAATATTGTTCCAAGCCACGATCTCAGAAGATAATAGCACACCACATTAAATTTACAAAACAAAAGAGTTGAAATACCATATATGGAAATCCATCATAATCCATAATGCTCAATACATTACAATACAATGACTTGAATTATTCAATAAGAAAGATGTACATATAGGAGGAGGGAATGCAATATTACCTAAATCGGTGGTGAAGAACTCCCAATAAGCGATACTAGTAGTTAATTTAACCCCATAACACTAGTAAGCTAACTCCATATAATTGAGAAACTAACTCAACAAAACTAGTAAGCTAACTCCACACAACTAGTACACCTAAGCAAGCTAACCCAACAAGTGTAGGGCTAACACAAGTGTAAGAATTATCCTTATAGATAAATAAAAGGATAAATAATAACCTACACTAACATCAACTAGGGTATAAAAAGACCCTCCACTCTACTCACGACCACTTGGATGCTATCTGGTTAAGCATCTAGCTAGAAGAGGTCGGGAAACTACATAGAGATGAGCCTCATATTCAACTTCACCCGCTAGATTTTAATAGTGTTAGTTTTGTTGCTAAAATTTTTACTACTAGGAGGAAATTTTTTTTTCTAAAAGAAGAACGAATGAAGGCTCTATCATGTATGAGTCACAAACTAGGTGAAATGATTATGGATGCCATAAATATTTGTAAAAATTATTAACTTACAAGTGTGGAAATCATTGTTGAGTAGAAATAGTATGACACTAAGGAGAGGGCACATAGAAGATTCACACATAGGAACAAGGTGCATTTGAAGGCATGGGAGGATAGGAAAGGAAACGTGTGCAAAGAGGACAAGCCGATTTGAGACTTAACTATTTTCATGTTTACGGGATTTTTGGAGATAACATGTAGAGAACACAACGGGATAGAGACTTGCATGACACATACAAATGATATTATGAGGATGAGTTTCTACTAAGGGCCATGCATGAGTTTGAGATAATAATAGGATTATTACTGCTAGTTAACTGTAAGAGATCTATTATTAGCGCACTTGCATGTGTGCATATTATTGTAAAGGCGCATGACTATTTTTGGCATGCGACCTATTTTGGGAGGTGCATAAGTGGTGAAGGAAAATCCCCACCTCTATAAGTATGTATTAGTCTATGTAGTTAGAGAGAGGCCCGTGTATGAGCTATTTTAGAGTTATGCTTCTAGATCCGATGCGTGTATAAACTTATGATACTATTTATTATAAGAAGCTTCTATGTTTTGCATTGTTTGATATAATGGAGTATATTGGCTAGATAAAGGTGTTAAACATGACTATAACATGAGCCAAGTCCATGAGAATTCTTTTATTTTTCAAGACATGAAGGGTTAGGATCACAACAACCTTGGTTTCGACACTAATAGGATTAAAGGGCATAGGGGTAGACCTTGTTAGTGATCTGACTGATAAAGAAATGGTCATAGAAACAAGAAATGAGTTGGGGTATACCAAGGGTCCACGTGGAATGGAAATTGATAAACTAAAGAAGTTTCCTATGGTGTAGGCATTCACACATCTGCTAACCAAGTTGAATGACCAAGAGAGATGGTCGTAGGTAAACACCATGTGGCTTCACATTGCAAAGAAAATGTCTCAAGGAGTAGTATACAACCTAGCAGGATATATTGCAGACACCATTGTTAAGGAAGCGTGCACAAGAGAAAAGATAAGTTTTGGCGCTATCTTACTTTCTCTTGTGTTTTTAGAAATTGGAGTGCCCGATGGGGAAAAAGTAAGATCCGGGAGTACCCCTTGGAAAAGAAGTCCCTCGCAGAGAGGTTTGAAAAATATTTAAGTAAAGGATCAATGAGTGGGCCATTTAAGAAGAGGGTAGAGATGTGGTATGACTGACTTTGCATGACATTTGAGGAAGAGTGACACATTCCCAAGGAGATACCTTTGGTGGTGGGCAAGGTAGTACATTTCACGGTGTACCAACACTTCTACATCACATGGTTTTCTATGAGGGATGGGACATGGAGCCCATGGTGAAAACTACCCTATGCCTTCACAATGCACTACTTCCAAGCCTCGGTTATAGATTTACTGATGCGTGTCATTGAAATTCAACGCAAACAAGGTAGATTGTGACTACCACACCCTCAAAAGACATATGTGTATCCATGTCAGACTGCCTACATTAAGAGGCTCATCTCAAACATCATAAGTATGAATCTAGTAAGCTTGGCTATTGGGGACAGTGGAGCCATGCTCGTATACCTTCAAATTAAGCCTAAGATGGAGAATAAAAAGTATGTGGAGAATGAGTTCATACTCCCAGGGCCGCCTAAGGGAAAAATATAGTGGAGAACATGCCGGATGTAAAGCCTGCAATGACGATAGAGATATACGAAGAGGAAGAAGAATGTGAAGATAATGAAGGCTTGGATCATAGATGCGGGAGGTAGCCCACATATAGAGTGGACATTGAGCACATGAATACTCCACCTTAGGCACAAGAAGGAGATGAGGACTTAGACGTGGACATGAAAGCAATCCATGAAGAGCACCGCTTTAAGAGGGTATTCAAAAGAACAAGAACCCAAGGTGTGAGAACTCCACAACCTGTAAGAAGATCACCACGACTATCCCCGTAGAAAGAGGCAACTAAGAAGAAGAGGAGAAAGCTAAACCTAAATGAGGAGGTGAAGGAGTCTGAAGAGAGAATGCATGGAACCCCGATCAAGACAACTAGAAGATATGGAGGAGCCCAGAGATGAGGAAATGAAGGATGAAGAGGAAGGTGTAAATGAGGCAGAAGAATCAGAGCATGAGCAACCTCATGCACATGAAAATCCTCTCGGGATGTCGAAGGGCCAACTCCAAGCCTTGGTCCTCGTGTTCCTAAAGGGACAAGAACAAGGAGAACAAGTAGAGAATACATTGTGCCAAGTATAGGCTATGTTGAGGACACAAGAAAATTATCGCGACCATTTTCAAAGCATATGGACTGAAGGGGTTATATGGGTAGGAGTTGATGAACCTGCACATGGTTACTATGTGCACAAGGAATCAACAATCCCTGGTCCATGCAGACTCACATGGAGGAGCCAAATTTTGATGTATGTGAGGAGTCTTGTGTGTCGACAAGAGTGAAGAAGGCACATAGAGCAAGAACATGACTATAAATCCCACTCTCATGTCTGATGAGCAGGTGATAAATGCCTTGGTTAAGATATCTATAGAAGGTAGCATGAAGGAATATTGATAAGGCTTCCACTATTAGAGTGCTACTTGAAGATAACAAGGAAAAAACTACAGAAATAACACATCTAAAAGGAGAGAAGGATCTAGAGAATAAAATAATGAGGCCTTCATCAACATGGTAAAAGAAATTGGTGACTATGTCCTGAAAGCAAGACTGCATCTAGAGTCTAAGGTACCTGAGAAGTTTCCTTCGGCTATGCATTATGTGTGCACATTAGTTGATTTGGTGCTTGAGGATGGACCAATTCAAATGCCAGCACCAAAGGATCCTAAACAAGAAGCTAGAGAGAGCAAGGGCCTCCATGGTTAGAAATATTTCATCTTACGAGGCATTACTCCAAACTTTACAAGATGAGCTGAAGAAAGAAGATCAAGATCTGAACATATGTGTAGCACCAAAAAGCAAGTGATTAGGATCATAACTATAGTAGAAGATAATGAAGTTATGAAGGCAATGAAGGATGAGACTTTAGGGCGCGCAGAGAGATTGACATTAGTAAAGAAAAAGTGTGAAGCCCTTGTAGTAGCACAAAACCTACATAAGGAGAGGCTGGATGAGCTTGGAAATCTCATAGTGTAAAAGATGGATCTTTTGGAGGGAAGGATGTCTGTTATGGCCAATGTTTTCCTAGTACTACAAAAATGAAAAGGGAGAGATAAACTAGACAAGTTGAATCCATTTCCAAATATGTTCCGAGAAGATAAGAACCACATTGGATGATTGGAAAACATTGGAGGCTGAGATTAAAATAGAATATCTAGAGTTGATCCTCCCAGTAGAAGTAGAGGGTGTTGTAGAATAGAAGTCTATTCTTTGTACAATAATTCTTTACATTCTTTCCATTCTTATTCTTTATTCTTTAGGACCATTAGAAGGAAACCCCATTATCAGGGCGACAATGTAGTTTAGTGTGGGGTAATGTTGAGAAGACAAATTATGACACTAAGGAGAGGGCACACAAAAGATTTGTGCATAGGAACAAGGTGCATTTGAAGGTGCGGAAGGATAGGAAAGGAAATGTGCCAGGACAAGTTGATTTGGGACTTAGCCATTTTCATGGTTACGGGCTATTTTGGAGATAGCGTGTAAAGCACATAATGAGATGGAGACTTGGGTAACACACAAATGCTATTTAGAGGATGCACGTATACTAAGCATCACATATGAGTTTAGGATAATAATAGGATTATTACTACCAGTTAATTGTAGGAGACATATTATTAGCGCACTTGCATGTGTGCATATTATTATAAAGGCGTAGGGATATTTTTGGCATGTGACCTATTTTGGGAGGTGTGTAAGTGGTGAAGGAAAGTCCCCACCCCTATAAGTATGTATTAGTCATGTGTAGTTAGAGAGAGACACTGTGTATGAGCTATTATAGAGTTATGTTGTTAGATCTGATGCGCACATAAACTTATGATACTATTTATTGTAAGAAGCTTCTATGTTTTGCAATGTTTAATATAATGGAGTATATTGGCTGTGATAAAGGTGTTAAACATGACTATAATCTGGTTCTTGTATGGTTGATTTCATTATGATTATTGTTTAATTCATGATTCTTTAAGATCTAGATCTAGAATATGCTCTATGGAATGTTTATGGTTAGTTAGGGTTTTAGATGTATGCTTTATCTTCAACACGTTAACATCTTGCACAAGAAACTCTAAAGAGGGGCCTGGTACCTTTGCGGCTTTGGGTGAGTGCTCAACTTAGGATGATTGATGTGCCAATGCACTGGGTTATTCGTGGTGGATTCTAGGCTGCATCAATCACACTTTCTCAAAGACTGGTAGGTGCCTTACCACAACCATTCAATTAGACACCTATAGAAATTATCCATTTATTTCTTTGTTTAAATGCCTAAGTAGTGTGGTTTCAAGATGTTTTTTTTCCTTTCCTTATCACTTGTACACCCAAAAAATACCTTCTATATTTACTTAAATCGTGCTCAAGCACACTTCCATCTAGAAATATTATCTTCAAGTTATAAATTTGATTATTACGTTGAAAGTTGTTTCCAAATGGAGTTTTGGTGGTTTCAGATGACACACCTCAACAAAGAAAAGGATGAATATTTTGTGTTTTTATTCATTGATGTTCGAATCCTTCAAGATCATTGATCAATAAGTGAATGCAATACAAATTATACAATAAATTTCACTATGCAATAAAATACAAGATGACCATTACAGTTTCAATCATATTTTCATACACACCTCCGTAGACATTACCATATTTCCTCCTCTATGAAAGAACAAATCAAAATTAATTATTTTTCATGAAAAATTATCATACCCAATAACTTGTGCATGTATGAAGCATTCTTGTATAGTGGACACAAATGCATTATACACATTTTTCATATAATTACAATTTTCCTGTATCCGTTTTGAATTTTGAAATTCCTCCCATCTGTGCAAGGCTTGATTTCTTTATAGTTTCATAGAGAGGGGGATAAATCACACAAGTGAGATCTTTCACTTCCATTAAGATCCACACCCTGTCGTAATTGTGATTACGCCACGTATGTATTTCCATTATTATCCTCATTAATACTGATTTGAACCTCCTTGGGGATGTTTTTTGCATTATTCCACATGGTGAAATTAATGTTAATGCCCACATTAGCCAAAGTGTTTTGCCTTATTCCCCTCTCTATAGGTGTGTCTAATAATAATATGCTCAATATTATTACAAATATTTCTACCTTCCATAATAAAATCCTTGGTGGTCCAGCTAGGAGGAGAAGATTGGTTCAAATGATTGATAATATTAAGAGAGTCTCCTTCCAAGATTAAATTCTGGATATCAAGATCTTTTGCAATCCTAAGCCCCCAAAGAGTAGCTAGGGCTTCAACATAGTTATTTATCTGAATCCCCATTTTTCGGCATAAGCAACAACTAAGTAACCTTTGTGATCCCTTATAATTCCACCCCAGCTGCCATGCCAGGATTACCCTTAGAAGCACCATCAAAATTGAGTTTATACCAGTTTCTCTCAGGAGGGATCCAGTGGACCAAAGACCTATCAATATTTGAGGTATTCCTGATCAACCTTCCAACATCTCCGATCTTCCAATTGGATAAAATGTACTCTTCATCCACATATATTTTTTTTTTGGGGGTTTAAATCTCCCGATATCAGCTTTAACAACATGCCCAATCTTAGTGAAGTTGGTCTTGTAATTTTATTTGTTATTTCTGAAGATGATATCATTCCTATCTTTCCATATTCTCTAGATAATATGGGGCATGATTAGTTTCCAGAGTCTTCTCACAATGCAGTGTTTAAAGGGGGGGTTCCATTGGGTCCAAAATTGAATGAAGTCCTTAGGGACCATCCAGAGGATATTAAACTTGGAAAGGGCATGGCTCCAAATCATGGTAGCATAATCACAAAGTGGATAAGCAGGTGTTTAATATCTTTGAATATTTTTGTAGAGATGACATCTATTGGGCATGATGAATCCTTTCTTAATCAGGTTATCATTGGTAAGAATTCTACCTCTGAGAACAAGCCAAAAGAAAAATTTTATTTTAGGGGTAAGCTCAGTCATCCATATTTTCTCCAATCAAATTCATTCTGGGTATTCACAAAGTAGGAATTGTATCCAGCTTTCACCGAATAGACCCCATCTTTAGAATTGTACCAAACAATTTCATCTTTGACATCCAATTGATTCAAAGGAATGAGATCCAAATGTTCTGAAGAGATGATAGCATAGAGTTCTCATCCATACCATCCACAGAGAGTTGTTTCCATCTCTTAAGATTACCATCAATTTCCATATAGTCTATGACCTTAGTACCATATTTCTGCTCCAGTTTCTCCTTAGCTACACCAAATATTTCATTGAGGCTTCCATTAGACCAATTGTCATTCCAGAAACTGATATCCCTGCCATTTCCAACTTTCCATCTACTTCCTTGCTTGATAAAATTCCTAGTAAGAATCAAATTGTTCCAGAATATAGAGCCATGAGGAAGAAGTTCAGAGTGTAGAAAGGAGGAAGCAGTTTGCTGACCCAAATATTTATTCTTAATGAGATCAACCCAAGGTTGATCTTCCGAGATCAATCTCCACCCCATTTTTGCAATTAAGGCCATATTCATTTTGCTAATGTCTTTTATACCCAAGCCTCCAATCCTTTTAGGAGTACACACTTGATCCCAGGAAACCAGGTGGTACTTGAATTTTTCCTCCATTCCCTGCCATAGAAAATGTTTCTGAATCCTGTCAATTTTATCTCTGAATGTAGATGGGATGTTATACATAGACATAATGTATATAGGTAAATTTTGAAGGGTGCTTTTGATAAGCAAACATTTCCCATACGCTGGAGAGAATGGCTCCTTTCCAACCAACCAATTTCTTTTGGAATCTTTCCAGTAAGTCATTCCAGACTTTATTGGAAACTTTTTTAGTACCGGGAGACCCAAATATGTAGTGGGAAGCACATTAATTTTACATCCCAATACTTTAGCAATTTTATTTTTCCTCTCCAAAGGAGTATTAAAAAAGTAAATGGAGCTTTTGTCAAAGTTAATCTCTTGTCCAGAGGTTGCCTCATAGAATTTTAAAATAGACTTGATCACCTTAGCTTCAGAAGGGAAGCCATTAAGAGTAGGATAGTGTCATCTGCAAATTGTTGATGAGAAGCTACTTGATTCGTGGAGGTAGGTTTGATGCCTTTTATCAGACCATCTTTAACAACTTTGGAGATTGTTCTGCTAAGGTTATCACCATTAGAATAAAGAGAAGAGGGGATATAGGATCCCCTGTCTTAGCCCCCTACTACTGGTGAAGTATCCCACAGGTTCCCCATTAACCACTACTAAGAATCTAGCTGAAGAAATGCAAGCTTTAATGATTCTTCTGAATTTATCCAGAAATCCAAATTTGGCCAAAACTTTGTCCAGAAAAGCCCAAGAGACTTTGTCAAAGGCTTTATTCATGTCAAGTTTAAGAACCATGCCAACCTTTTTGTTATTATCCATAGAATGAATAACCTCATGAACCATGATCACCCCATCTTGGATAATCCTCCCTCTGATGAATCCACTTTGTTGTTTTGAGATTAAATCATTCAAAATTTCCCTCAATATTCTATTATTAACACCCCCTCCTAATACAAATTTTCAATTATAAAATACCCCTTATTTTACCATATATCAAAACTACCCATTTTCCCTATGATATTTTTATACCCCTTTTTATTTCCACCTCTTTAGTGTTGGATTCAATGTCTTACATTTTCACAAAATTTAATTATATTTCCACTTAAAACCTTTTAATGAAATTCATATTGGAATCAAAAATTACAAACCCTCAGTATGTGTAATTTAATGTCTCTCTTCATATCTTCTATATCTACATTTTTCACACAAATCAAACAATGTATATTAGTGTGAAGGGTCATATGTAGTTGAATTCTTGTTAGTTAAATTTATTAATCTTCATTAAATAATTAAATCAAAAGAAAAAATATACCTTAGAAATGATACTATAATAGGTGTCCTAACTATTGAGAGTTATGTAGTGTCATTACTTAGGAAATACATATTGCTTCTCTAAAAATATGCTACTACCTTGAAAAACACACAACAAAAATAATATGAAATTTAGGGATTCTTCATCTGCCCCACAAATACTCCTCCTCCCTCTTCCTTATCGCTCCACATACCTTTCCCCCAAAATATTTTTAATAACATTTATACTTTGACTCCTTATACCTTAGGTTGATATGGGGAAATATATCAAGTTCATTTGATTAATATTTAAAACCCCTATATGAACTCACGTGATAGGTAACGCTCTATATTATTAATCCTCCATGTTAATACTTTGTCATGTCATCAAGTTCTCCTAACAATCTCTCATAGACCCATGACCATGTTGATTTGTAAACCCCTATGCTTGTATTCAAGAATTAGTTCAGTATCGCCAAGATTTTATATCTTAGTCAAAGTTTGAATCTCTATTCACACATGTATTTCTATCTTCATGTTGTTTAACATCTTTGGATCTTATGTAATTTATAATCCTATATGTATGTGCTTCTATTCATTGTGGCTTATAAGTAGGGGTTCAATTTGATGGCCACATATGCATGTAAACAATTTTTAGACAAAGGTAATTTTTGATGTCTCCTTTTAAATATGTAAAATAGTGTTATTTATACACTACTAATAAAATATTAAATTGACTATTTTATATTTATTTAACTACTTTAATAAATACTAGTGCTGTAGTTTACATAAAATATATATAAATAATGATAGTCATATTCTAAATATGTAAGTTTCATGCAACAATTATTTTAAATATTTGGAAGGATTTTATAATTAAAATCATGAAAAATTTCTAAACGATGATCAAATTTAATCCCTTATAAAAGACATCCACGCACTCACCTTGTGCATCAATTTTTGTTTGAGTTGAATTATAGTGAAGGGAATTTCCAAATGGGAGTTTTGGTGGTTGCAACTAAAACACATTAGGGAAATGGTGGGTAAATAGTTTGTGTTGGTGGTTATAACCCTAATGCCACAACTACTTATAGATGAGAGGATTGGGATTCTTGCATTTTTGTTCACTATACATAGTCTAGTGAATAGAAAAATAAACAAAGAAATCAATCTAGAGAATGTAACTTGTTTTTTCATCTTCCTTGTGTAGTCACTAAATCACACACTTACTATTATAGACACAAAATATATGCACATGGGTAAATTTCTAGGTCCTAGAGCATATTATTATATACATGATTCCTAAGAAAGAAAACTAGTTATTGAAAATGTATTTTGGGCCTTTTTCTTTGTCTCTTATACTTTTATTTACCTTACACACCCTACAAACTTATCAGTATTTGATTGATTTATATTTTATAGCCTTAGGAACTAGTGCCCATTTAGGACAAAATTTCCTAGGCACTCCTATCCCTTTCGGGCACTCATGACCCTATTTTATTCCTTCTTACTCTTTTTTTTTCTTTTGGGTTGTCTTTTACACTTATGGGTCGGCCTTCTAGTTAACAATTATGAAATTCAAACAATGGAATCATATATTTACATATTTATATCTCCCAAATGAAGGGACAAACACTACCATTATATATTATCACACAAGCTTGCATCCAAAGGCACAAAAGCATTACAAAGCATCTATTAAAACATTCTCTCAAGGGATAAGGGTTGTATTCTTCTATATACACAACATAGGAGGGGAAGTTTATTCTATTTCATCTCACACATTCTATACATTTTCTACATTCTAGATCTAGCCTACTATCATTGTGTAACTTACACAAGGGCATCCTAGGGCATCATTACACACAAAACTACATGGATTTTGAAATGTAGTGTACGTTCGGTACTAAGTTCACTCTTCGGGTGACCACCAGGTCGAGTGACTCCACATACTACATCTTTATTTTTAGGATTTGATGTGGTTTGTGGGTATGTGCAACTAGACATTTATTTCACAGGTTACAGGTACAATCAATGACATTGAAGTGATACTAGAGTGATAAATATGTATAAATAAAAACCTCCTTCACACAAAATGATTAGAACCTAAGCATCTAGGTGGACATTAGCACCCATGTCAAGTCATTAGTGCCCAAACACTCTTGTCCTCTTGTGGGAACTCCTGTCCTACACATTTCTAGATTACAGAGCCTCCGGTGAGCTTCAATGACACTTTTCTCATTCTATTTCAGCAGTTCCTCAATCCGAATGATTCTTGATCACTCAAAACCAACTAACTCATCTATCCCTCTCATTTGTTTAGGGTTTCATATTATTACTTGCTTGTTGCTTGTCCATTTACTGTATTTTATTACTTTTATATCATATACTATAGTAATTACTCTGAAAATAAGATTTAATTCAATTTATATTAAATCAACTATGTATATATATCCTCTAAATATGTCATTTATATGCATTATTCCTAAGCAATTAAATTACTCATTAATACCCCTTTACTTTGCTTTGACATTACTTTTATCCTTTTCATCTTTATTTCTTGTTGTTTCTGATTGAAAACTTATAGTTTTGCATATTAATCGACGACTTATTTAGCTATGATTTGATTTTTTATCCTTTTGGGAAGCATGTATAGAACCACCCATTAGGCATAGGAGCATTAAGATTCTTCTGTCCCCTTTGGGCACCTTTTCCTCTTTATCTATTTTTTTAATCTTTCGAATGTTACTTCTTTATTGTCTTTTTATCACCCTTGGTCGTCCTTTCACTTGTTAATGAAAAAAATTAAGAAAAGGAATCATATATATACACATGTCTTATTTAACCTCATTAGGGGGCAAGCATTCAAGAGAAACATACTATTAGGAGCTAATATTTTCTATCTATTACATCAAGGACCACATTTTGGGAATACTTCACTTCATAGGAGGGTTTATTCTAAATTCCATACCACACATTTTATATTAGGACAAAGTAGTTATAGCTCACTATCCTTTATGTGATTGGCACTAGGGAATCATAGCTCAAGGGAAACTATTCCAGTCACACACATACTAGAACTACATTGAGTTTACAATGTAGTGAAGTTTTCAAAGTGACAATGACATTGGGGTGATTAACAAGGTTAGTTTGACTCAAGCATGTGCATATTTTTATTCATCTAATATGCACTTGATTATTATGCATGTAGATAGTGTTTATTTTGTAGGTGCACGTGCAAAAACATAGGTACAATGAATCTAACATGAACTACAACAAACAAGAAGTGACACATAAATAATCAAATCTTGAGTATTTCCTTAGAAACCAACACTCAGATTAGATGCTAACACCTAGAAACCTTTCTTAGTGTAGAATCTCATGTCCCTGAGATTGTTGCAATCCAATTTATGATACAAATCTTACACAACTCAGAATTTTCCCTTCTAGATCAGTCTCTAGCCCCAAATCATTCCAAACCTATAATTATAAGTTGAGTCATTCTACAAACCCTATCTATCACTCTTGCTTGTGTTTCCTTTGCTTGATCTTATTTATTTACTATTTTATCTATCTTGTTAGTAATGTTTATATATTATATTTAATTTTATGAAATCATTTAGGACATAATGCCCTTTCCACATATTCTTCCATGAGTAATGCAACAATAGATTCCACACATCATGTTACCACTCCTTTTGATATCCCTCTCATACATGATACAAAAGTTACCACTTTTATTGCACATCATTATTCTTCTCTGATGGATTACAATGTTGTTAATTTACATGATACACTTTTTATAAACACCCATGATATTCCTCCTATATGTTTCACTCTCGATACAATTCTAATGATCATATGCTTACTGATTCCAATGCTACATCAATTTCCACACCTTCCTCATCAAATTAGAACACACTTTGTGATGATTCAATAATTATTCATAATGCTCTCACTTTCCAATATTTTATGCGTGACTCATTTACTATATTCACTTCCTCATCTTATTGAATCGATGGAGCGATCAATTCCCCTCTCCACATTTCTATCTATGATCGATGTGTTACTACATATAAATTTAATGCTTCCAACCTTTCCAAATTACACATATTACTTATGTTGAGTCTTATGATTCCCCCTCCATCGATTGAAATTGATATTGATGAGCCTCCTAAGATTACATATATTACACATATTTTGACTCACATATTGATCCTTATGTTTACACTTACTCCTTCCATTATTTCCAAAAAGTTCAATGTTACATATATTCTATTTTCTCCTAATGGGAAAATTCTTCTTATTTTTTACATTTCCTACTCATACAATTCAGATCTTAGACTCTATAGGGTTTTCCCTCACTATGTTGACATTATTCTCTAGTAGCTCTTTTATTTCCCAATGTTCTACCTATTTTAGTGTTTCCACATGCATGACACAACTGGCTCCATATACTATGCTACATGCACTATCACATGACACTAGGTCCTTGCCTCATGTTCACATATGTTCATATTTTTACATTAGCTGATCATGGGCCCTCTCCTTGTATCCTCATTGCATAGATCACATTAACATTCACATTTGGGACATCTCACTCCCCCATGCCACTCGATGACACACTCTTGTTCCTAGTTCATACTTCACTATTGATGGAATTCTTCACATGGACCTCACTTTGCACACACACCTAGGGGAATCCTTATTCCTCTCTTCTAGCTAGTTTTATTTTATATATTTGTAATAAAAATTTAAAAAATATCTTAGATCTTGATTGGATGCATTCTTCCTTTCTTATACTACTCTATGTTGTACCTTTTCTTATCATGTTACTATAATTCATAACATGTTTTTATCATTTTTCATATAAACAAGTGCATTCATATGGTATATTGAAGTGAATGGAGACCACTTACGCTTTTTTCCATGATGTATGATGCTTGGTCCTATCCATTACCAATCCCACCGAGGCTCCCGGGGAATCTATCATTTTTTTCTTACCATTAGGTTCTATCATTATAATATTACACATTTTTCATTCCTATATTCAGATATTACATTATCGCATACTATTTATCTTTCCTAACATGCTAACGAGTGCTTCATGTGTAGCATTTTCCTTGCAGGAATCCTTCCAATCATGGTTGTTTGATTTTTTTGTACTTTTTTATCACTATTTGTGGGACATTCCCTATGTTTTCTTATTTCCTTGTGTGCACAAGTTTTCATGACTCGGGTTTCTTGTACATCCCGAGTGGTGTCCCATGTATGAAACCAACTCCTCACTGTGTCCTTATTTGTTATTTTCCTATATGCTCTTTCCTAGTTACTATTTCTGTGTGCATTGCTTGTTTTTCACTAACACTTATATGCTAACATTTTCCATTTTTTTTTCTTGGGCCATGGTAACTACCATGTGTAATATATACTTCCCATGCATGATTACTATATCATATGTGCACACTAGTTTCAACCTTCCTCGTTTGGACTCCATTCACTTTTTTTCATCTCACACACCTAAAATGATTGGGGAAAACATTGGGTGAACCTTTTCTATGTCCCAAAGAGTTATAGAAAGAGGTTAGAAAAACATAAAATATGACTAGAATAAAAATTAGTTACATAATAGGGCTAGAAACATACTTGGCCAAAATCCATAACCGGACAAAAGTGCCTACAAAAGATATGAATGTTCTGGGTGCTAGTGTCTCACATGGGCACTCTTGTCCTGGGGAAAAATAATTTCAATGTAGTTTTAAATTTACAGCGATTACAATATTCTCAGTTTCAACAATTATACAACCAATTTCATATTATAATTAGTTACTAACAAGAAGTAACTACTTACTCAGAAACCAAAGTAGGAATCAAAACATGAACTAAATAAGGGAATGCCACCATGTGCATATGTAGGAAAATGATATGCCTTGAATAATGTGTCACCCGAGGTAAGTTACAAATTGGGTTTGTGTTAATCTAAAATGAAACTTATCCATGGGAAGCACTAACAATTAAAGAGAAAAATAGATTGCTCTCCCAATATACTTTCTAATTAAAATAAAATGGAAAAATGGGAGCATAATTTATTTTAATCTAATGCTATGTAGAATGGTAAATAATAGATAAATGAATAAATAAATGACCCAAGAAATTAAGTAGGTAGAAATGTGAAATCCTAATGTGAAAAGAAGCTTAGGAAGAGCTTAGATGATTCATAGATTGTTTGAGATTGTGTCAGTAAAGTGAAGACCGGATGAACATAATGCAAAAAAATCACATAAAAGATCCAAAAGTGAAGATCCAAGATGTCTAGCTAGATTGGGGCACCTAGAGAGGGATGGAGGTGACTAGGGCACCCTATTTTGAGATCTAGGCACCATGGTTTGCATAAATGACTAGAGAACCTCCTCTGAGGTGTCACCGAGAAATCATCTACCTTTGCTTCCTATCACATTGATGTTAAGTGACATGTTATAGATGTCACTTTGTAAATTAGAGATGAAGAAGGTACCTGTAAGACCCCAAGCCAAGCATCAAAACCCTAAAAAGGAAATATTCATATGAAGGCGTCAAAATTTCCTCAATGACCACAATGGTGGACTTACTAATTGAGTGATGCACTACATTTAAGATCCAAATGTAGTTCTAGGTAGGTGTGTATAAATCGCTCCTAGGTGTTCTTGTGCTAGTTGCACTTTGCAAAGTAGCGAGAAAAAAATAAATTTAGAAATATAAATAGATGGTGGATGGAATAGAATAAACTCCCCTCTTATAAAGTGTGATATAGATGAACCAAGCCTTGTCCCTTGTAATGGAGCTAGATGGATGAAAATGGAGCTCTAGATGTCTTGGATGGATCTACAACTTTAGGTGGCAATAGTAAGTGCTTAGTGCTTGGTCCCTCATTATGGTCTCAAAAATTTATATCTATATACTTCTCTTATTCTAATTTTGTAACCAACCCGAAAAGGATGACCGATAAAAATATGGAAAGCTCAAACAACTAGAAAGTGCCAAAAAGATGATTGCAAAATGTAAATGCCAAAGACATCAAGGTGCCAGGATGGGACTAGGGCACTTGGGGCACCCCATTCATGGATAGGAAAAACAAAAAATGAAAAAATGACGGGTAAGTACATGGGAGGTCAGAAGTGACAACCAGAAAGTAAATAAAAATAGCCAAAGGACATGGGTTAATTAGTAATTTCTTCACTTAAAAACCATATGAATAGTAGTATGAGACAAGGACTAAATAATACCCAAAGTGTGTGATTTAATGACCATTCTTTCCTTAGTGGCGAAAGGTTTCCTAAACAAAATTTTTAGAATCAGGACCCTTAGATCCCTAGTTTGGTGACAGGACACACAAATCCTTCATATTATTCCATCTAGCTCCTAAGTAACAAGTCTACAAAAGTGTTTCAATGGATGAGACAATAATAAAGAAGTGGGAGTACTAAAAATGATGAATTAATTTTCTTCACAAGAAGTGAGGAAATGATGATGAAAATGTTTGAATCTTGTAAAATGGAGATAAGAAACAAGGGGAAAGTGATGATGGATTAGCGATCTCAAATAAGAGAAAAGTGAATGCCTTAAAGAGAGAGGTGAAAAAAAAATGACATTGTCGACAATGCAACAAAATGATTGTGAAGTACGAAAACGTAAGATGATAGGAAAAAAATGGAAGATGTCACAACTCAACAAAGTGGATGTGAAATGAGACGACGTAAGAGCATGAAAATGAGATAAAAGAAGATTTCATCAATTCAACAAAGGGAATGTGCAATGTGATGACGTAAGGGTGTGGAATCAAGTTAAAATAATGTCATCAATTCAATAAGATGAATGTGTAATGTGATGACATAAGAGGAAATGCTTAGATTTCAACAAGAATAAGTGTCAAACTTAATACTTATGACAAATAAAGATCAAGGTGATCTAGAGGGTTCTTGATCGTGATAAAGCAAGTATCATAATGTCAAGACGTAGTGAAGAAGAATGAAAGTTCTTAAGTGTGGATATGGATGTATGTAACCCAAGACTTAAACATGATGACAAAATAATAAGGTGGAGGAGAGAGAAAACATAAATGAAAAAATTGAAACACAAGTGTGTAACACACGAGAAAAATGAAAAATGATGTAGTGAAATTTTTGACCTCTACCTTAGATTGGCTTGGATAATGCGTGGCTTCCTAGGTGGCTCTTTCAACTAGGTGTCACAAATTACCTCTACAAGCTTGGTTTGCCAAGGAATTTGCACTCACTAAACCTTGGAGTATCCTAACTTTACTTTACCCTCTTCGATACAATGAGAAATAAATATGTTGGGATTATATTTTTATTAAGGTCACGTGAAGATAATTTTGACTCTAAATCTCACAAATGTATACTAGTCAAGTAGGTAATCGGAGAACTTCCCATTTCATCCACAAGGTTCCCTCTTGTTTGGAATACTTTGGGGTTCTTGGGAGCATCCCTCTTGTTGTCTTAAGGCTTATGCAAAAGGGAACTTCTTTTATTTTAAAGTAGACGAGCCGTAGCTCTTAACCAAAACCTGTATATACAGTGTTTTGAATGTTGTGTTTTTTCTTATCTTTGAACTTTATGTGGTTTGGCTATACACCATTTGGAAACTTGCAGTTAGTAGTTTTTAAGTGTTTCTGTTTTCAATATTCATTAGAGTAGGTCCTACAAGAATGGATTAGAAATTTTACCGAGAAGGAAGTAAAAACAAGACAACAGAAAGAAACCCACATTTCTAATTTCCAAGATCGTTTAAAAAGCGTGAGGAAAGAGCATACGTGTGGGTTGGATTTGATTAAGTGTAAAGTTTTAGTTACCTAAAAAATAAATGACCATGGTTTTGATTCCCAATATCGCTTAGATAACGTGAGGGAAGAGCATGCACATGATTGTTTCGTGATTAGTTTAAAAAAAAACATATGAAAAACATGCAAAACACACTAGAAAATGTCAATCTAGTTTACAAAATGACTAAGTGTGTACAAGAAAGGCTAAAAAGAAAAAAAAATGTACCGAAACATCCAATAACGCTAAATTTGTAACTTTCACTATTAGGCTATAAAAGGTAAAGTGATTTAAAAAAGCGAAAGCTAGTAAATGTGGAAAAAGGTCTCAAAAATGAAAATGAAGTTAAAACGCTCAAGGAGCCCCGCAAAAGTGAGTAACATGATTAGTCCATTAAACGAAAAGACGAAAAAATAAATAAATAATACAAAGGTCCTAATTAAAAAAAAGCCTAATGTAGCTTAAAAGTACTAAGTAGTTAATTATACTAATGAATAAAATAAAATAGTGTAAAAATGTAATTAAAAGATAACATAAAGTTAATAAATTAATATGCTACACTAAACTAAAGTTTAAAATAAATGAAACTAAAGTTTAACTTATAATGCAAAAACTATAAAAATAAATAAATAAATAAAATAAAAAAAAAATCCCTAAGTTTAAATGTATATTCTAAAAAGTATGTTAAACTATGTTCGAAACCTCATGTTAAAACTATAGGCTAAACCAAGTCTACAAAAATGAAATGATAAACCTAGATTTGGAATAGTGTTAGGGTTGTGTGTTTTGGTTGCGAGAGTCAAACTTGGTAATGACAATGAGGCAGGGAGCATGGAGTGCATCGTAAGGGAGAGAGGGTTAGGAAGAGCGGTGGAATGGCCAAGGATCCGAGTGAGTGTTGTGGGGTGAGGGATGGTGAGTTTCGAGGGAATGGCGGGGCCAAAGCAAGGTTGAAAGTGACGGGGTTGGGGATACGAGTTAGTTAGGGGACCTTCGAGTCATGGGCTGGGTCATGGTGGGTGGAGGTGTCTCGTGGGAGGAGTGAGGTAGGTGGGTAGGTGGCTTGGTGAGCCGATCTTGTTGAGAAGGGTTGGGTGGGCTATCACGGGGGTAAAATAGGGTCGGTGTTGGGTGCTTGGGGGTAGGGAAATGGGGTAGTCAAGGGGGTCCGGGTAAGAGTAGTTGGGGAGAGGTGAGGGATAGTCCAGGTGGGTAGGTGGAAAGGGGTTATGTGAGGTTTAGGAAGGGAGTCGGGTCAGGGAGAAATAGATCGGCCAAACTGGCCAAGCCGAGGGGAGGGGATGGGTAGGGAGTAGGGGTAGGAGGTAGGGTTTTAGGAATTTTTTTCAATTTTTTTTTGTTTTAAATTTTTCGATTTTTTAAAAAAAAATTTTTTTTTAGAAATCTAATTTTATCTATTATTTTTTTGCCTATTTTTATTTAAAATAAAATCTAATATTGGTTTTTTGTGTAAATGGAATAAAACCTACAAACCAATTTTTGCACTTAGAATAAATCAATAGAACATTAGAAATACAACAAATATGTTTTTTTTTTGTTTATCATTTCCAAAATTACAAAGCAACACAAAGTGACACAAAACACAAGAGAAAAACACCTAAGAAGATCAAAATTGCATGAAAAAGTGAAGGGATATGGAAACAAAAATGAAATAATATGGGGTGCGAGTTAATGGAAATTAAACAAAACAATAATGCAAAACTTCCTACAACCTTCTTATACAAACCTTAGTAGGTGAGTTTTTGAAGTTGTATAACCTTACAAAATGACTGATTTGTGGGTGCTCTTGAATGACCTCCAAATGTGAGTGCAATTACTACAAACATAGTGGTTTTGGCTTGGAAATTTAGTAGATTTATTGTATTGTGAATCCAAGAGGATTTACAGAGAGTAGGTATACATTTTATAGAGGCATAAGTAGTTGGAAGTTGGTTGAAATGGTTTGAATGCACATGCTAAAAATAACATTGAAGGAGGTCAGTAATAGTCTAGGGATTTTAGGGGCAATGATGGAATTAATTGTAGAAGTTACATCCAGAAAGGTGGTTGAGGGGCAATGATGGAATTAATTGTAGAAGTTGCATCCGGAAAGGTGGTTGTATGTGTAATTCAATTGCCCCCACCTTTCTAGGATTCTAGAAGTGTAGTTAACTAGGATGAGGATGTGGAGTCCAAGTGGAGTCCAAGTGGTTGTTGACTGAGTGGCAGTTGACTAGGATGTGCACACACTAACTAATTAATTAATCATTTAATTAATAAATGATAATTAACTTAGCTAAAGGGGTACTAGGGGTACATGGGATTAATTTAATTAATCCAAAGGGTGTAATGTGTATGAATTAATCAATTAATCACAAATGGGTGAATAACAGGTTGTACTAGGATAACACTAGGAACATGTGAGTAATTTTGGGGTGTCTATATAAGCCACACTTTTCAAATGCAAATTCAACCCAAAATACCACCCAATACTAAGGTAGAGAAATTGGGCATGTGTGTAACTCAAAAAATCAGTGTAATATTTTGTGGACTTTTAAATTATGCATGTAAGTCAAAATCTTATGAAATTCAAGGTTGCAACCAATAAGGAGGAGAAAATTTATAGGGGTGACTTTACGGTAAATTTGAAAACCTATGGCCATCATCTATGCATCATGATGGGAGTTGTTTCAATTAACTATATACTATGTTTTATGAATAAAATCAATCACCATTTGTCATTATTTACCCACTAGACATGTTTGTTTATAGTTAGGGAATGTTTCAAAATATTATTTGGGATTCATTCAGCTAGAATATAAGATATTCCATCATATTCCTCTCTTCCCCTTCCCCATTCCATCTTTATTATTCTATAAAAGATAGATTCATATTATTATAAAAGGATCCTCTCTAAGTAGATACAAAATTACTCCATATTTTTTATTTTCTAATAATTTGAATTGTCTAGAGCTATGTTTTAGATCTCTTGTAAAGTATCTAATTCCTTTTTCATGGTTGTGTCAAAATTTTCATGGTTATGACATTAATATCATGTTTATTATGGCTTATATCTTCCCACTATCATGTGTGCATGTTATATTTGTATAGTTTAGTTGCATTATATAAATGATAGATAGAGGAAGAGTGGCCCGCAAATTTTATGGCACATCACCATTTTTAGTTCCACTTTCTTCCTTCTCCTTTTCTTTTACATGTTTTTCTTGTATTACAGTAGTGGTAGCATTAGATTAGTTAGGATAAGATATAGGTTTCTATAGAGATATACCTAAATGATCCAATTTCCCACACCTTTGAGGTATTCCCATTATTGCTATTGAGGCACCAATCCTAAATTTTGTGTTCTTTAGCACATAATTTCAGCAACCAATAGTTTGTGGCACGCCTAGTGGGACCATATGTGTATTTTTGTTGAATAACTTGTAGTATTTGTAGATGTAATAATGCAAAGTATTTGGAATTTACATCTATGTTTTTTGATGTGGTCTTGGCTCATTTAGTTTTTTGAACCATTTTCCAAGTATCTTGTGAATCTAATCATTTAGGAAATGATTTTCTCATTTATCATCTACTTTCATCTCCTCTATGGTTTAATATGGTTATATTTTCATGGATCATCATTTTACCCATTAGAATCCCTCCTTTTCATGTGCAACACCAATACATTCCTCATACTCCCTACCCTATTTACAACCAAATTTTCCTGAGTGCAAGGGATACATTTTTATGATGGATATACATATGCACCATGTTAAACTTATGCGTATGTATATCCTAATAAATATGGTGGTTTCCAAGATTACTATTATGCATATGATGAAGGAAGCTTCAACTTTGATCATGAGATGAAACAAATGCTTAAAGTTATGGAGGGCCATTGAAAGAGAATGTGGCCCTTATTGCATAAGAAAGAGGTTGATAAGTCTAGTCCTACATATCCATTTCCATGGGGAGATAATCCGTCATTCTCATGTAGTCCCCCTCTCCATAATTTAAACCCATATAACCTCTCAACCTAGATCACATGTTTTATCCCATTTTTCAATTCCTCCTAAAGTTTACATTCACCCCAGACATGATAATATACACATTAAATAATTTAAACTCCTTAAACATCAACCTAAAACTCATGTCTTCCCTCATTTTTGAATCTTACATCCCTTCCCCTTAGAAACATCAAGCCCATCTAGTAGAATCCCATATTCCTCTCCATTTGTAGTATTGTTACATCTTTTTCCCACCCCTTGTATTAAACCATGACCTAACATATTACCCAAAAAGTTTCAATTTTGCCAATTTTAGTGAATCTCAAGAGTGGGATAATATCAAGCCTAACTCCCTAGTTTTTCTTGAAATTCAAGATAAAGAGAAATAAGAGAAACATCTACTACATTAGGAGAAGCAACATGAAGATTCTTATATCAAGTAATCTCTTCCTCAAGCACTAAGTTGTAGCTAGCCTCTTTTAAGTGCACTATGGATTTTTGATATAGACTTCATCAATTGAGACAAGGAGCTATCTATTTCCAAGTGAAATGACTCTAAAAATTATGACGATGCCATATTTCAATCCATCCATGAGTTTTTTTATTGTTAAATATGATCTAATTTAACGTACATAACATGAGATTAGTTTAGAAGAGGAAGAGAAATACATTCCTAAAACACCCATTGACACGCCCAAAATTTTGACACATAAATACAACACCAATAAAACGGAATAATTTTTACTTACATTACTTGATACATGACACCACATGTAAACACTTAGGATAATGCAAATCAAACAAGATATTTATACTGATATGGACTCACACATATATGACGTGATAACATTAGATGCACAACAATGTCATACTTCCTCAACAAAAATTTCAAACACTTGGAACATCACGAGTAGGAACCTTCCACGACACAAAATTACCAAGGTTAAATACTTATTATGATTAGGTTCCATTTTTCAATCTTATACATTTAACAAGCATTTAAGAAGTAAGCATATATTCCATTCTCAAGATACATACTCATTATTCCATTTAACATCATTGTTTAAACTAAATTTGTGCATACAAATTATGTGTTCATGTCTCAAATTTGTGTTTTTCATTTTAATAGGTTATTTTATCACTAATAAAGCTCTCCTTCGGTTTCCTACTTATGACACATTAGGCCTACCGGTTTGTGTGACATCGTTCAAGGTGCCTACGATTTTTGTAGCAATCACTCCATAGTTTAATCTCATTTATCCTTGTTCTTATTACATTTATGTTGTTACTTTGGTCTTGTGTTGGCATAATTTAAGAAACGGTTGTAAAATATATAATACTTATTCTACACTTACAAATGAGAACTTTCCACGAAAAATTTTTTTCATGATTATATATTTATTACAATCTTATTTTCTTTATTGGACCTTAATTATTTGAAGGACACTTAGCATGTAAACCTTCCTTCCACTTGAAACTAGGTTTCATTTTTCTTTATTTCATTTAACATTTTACCTATGATGGTTCCATTTAAAATCTAACTTAAGTACACTTAAATTTGGTTTTTTCTCCATTATAATAATTTCCATAACTCAATTTTTAGTTCTATGCATTTTAAACACGTATACAAATATCCTAATGCTAGATCTTATGCCAAGGGTTTGTTCCTGAAATAAGTTTACTTGAAGTTTAGTTTTACCTTCATTACACAAGAAAAACTGACATGAAGTTGGGGAAGTAATCTTAATATTTAAAGGAGATTAGGGTCCAAGTTCCCTTTCCATATAATCTTCCATCCATTAGGGCATGTCTATTTCCTTTTGAATTTGTTATCATTCAATGCTTGGTTTGAGTCTTTGTTAATATTTACATGTCATAAGTTTTTTTCCATATGAATTCATGTTCTCATGAAAGTTTAATCTCACTAGGAGCAATCTACCCCTCCTTCTTTTAACAACATAAAAAATTCTAATTAAGTTATGAGGAGAAATCCGAGTGTCCCTTTTCCTTAACCGATACCTCACTTACTCTTGATCTTATTACACTTACATTATTACTTTGGTCTCTTGTTAGCGTTCTTTTAAACAATATCAAGTTACACAATACTTTCTCAACATTTAGGGTCTCAAGACTCCAAGGGGAGTGATTTCATGCCAAACATTTCATTTCACTATCATTAACCACTCAAACATTAAACACGTATTACAAATGAGGACTCCAACTCACCTTACACTTCCAAATTCCTTTTAAGACACTAAAACAACTATTGGGTGATGTATTTCAAGGTATTGATAACCTCAAGGAGGTACCACAATTAATTAAATAATTTTATCTCCATACTCTACACCCTACTAAAGTCACAAATGGAGTAATCGAACACCCTTATCTCCCACAATCTTTGTGCAACTCAAGGTAACTTTGATACTTCTTTCCAAGCTAACACTCTTGTTTGAGAGGGGTTCAAACTTAATATTCTCATGTGTAGGTAACTAAAAACATAGGTTCCACTCAATTTTTACATTCAACTTAAAATGGTTTCACTTAATTTGGTTCATATACCTTATTGCAATTAATTGTGTAACTCATTTGTTAATAGGGACATTTGTACGCTCATGAGACTACTAGTTCTTGTCCTAGGGAATCATTTCTAAGAACATAATTACATGGTTTCACATCATACATTCATTACACAATAGGAACTAGTGGGAGAAAAAGAGGGAAGAGTCCATTTAAAAGATTAAGGTTCACAATTCTCTCTTTTTATTTATACTTTAATAATTGATTTGGTTCACATTAAAGTTTACACGTCATGAATTCCTTTTCTCACAACATAAGATGGTTAAATTTTTTACAAGAAATATCTAAATTTCACCTTTCTCTTAGAAAATCATCTCATGGTTACATTTCCAAAAACTAAGCATAAATTACAATTTTGTTATTTTCCACAATTAACTCTTAATATCGTGTTATAGAAAACCAAATTGATAACCGAGATCAGGAATGGGACTCATCCATAATCCAAATCCTCAAATTTCCTTTAAAGAGAAACTCCAATCTTTGTCACCTAGAAACCCTTCATTTTACACATATCTTTGGCTTAAGAGGCTTACATTAGATTTTAAATTAGATTCTCTTGAGAAAACCTATACACCTTGTTACACGCATGAAAACAAATCCTAGGAGGAAGGCCACATACTTAAGACAATATTTAACCATTACCATTCCTACTTGATGGTTTGGAAATGTCACTAAGTGTACATACTATGATGATAACTTGAATTTGGGCTCTTAATTTCCCTAAGTAGGAGATGTAACATTCCCATTTATGACTCTAGAACAAGGATTTTTTTTTTTGATAATGTTCTCCGCTCTAAATAATCATTATTTAGAACACATTCCATTCTCAATTAATGTTCTTTGTTCTTATATTTATAATATAGAACACACATTCCATGCCATTAGATCTCATAAAAATAACCATATGTAGCTGTAATGACTCGATGGACTGCCGATCTCTCATTTCATGACTCAGAGTCTCATCGATCTCTCATTTCATGACTCGGCTTCTTACCAATCCTTCATGTTAATTCGATGTATTGTATACTAAGTATACTTGGTTCTCTTACCCTTTCGGGTATTGAAGTGTTTCGTTTAAGAGGCCTATCGAATATCTTATTACCAATATCCATGAAATCCTACTTCTTAAACTAGGTGATTTAGGACAATGCAACCAACAGCTTGCGATACTTTGGCCAAATATTTTCACATGCTTTGCATGATCATATTCCTAGACAACATACTCGATCAATGGAATACGTCCTTCACCTCACTTCATATGTTATCTAAAATGGTCTTTCACTAGTCCTCTTGTCCAAGGTTTAACCATAACTCAGGTTAGCAACATAGATTGGTATAGAGGACCACTCGTGGTGACTAAGGGTACATAGACATACTCAATCGACCTAGGTCGATTGTGTGTGTCTAGTTACCTTCAGTCATCGGGAGTCCTTCCCTATACCAAATCATGTTCCTAAACTGACCTAGAGTGTAACCAAGTCAAGTCAAGGTTTATGTAATCCTAGATGATCCGATTCGGAAGGGTGTTGTGACATGTCAGCTCTGCAACAATGTGTAATCATGAAGACCCCAATCTTCATGATGGCTCATTATTGTAGTTGGCATGTACCATCATCCCACGGAATCCTCTCATCTAGAGATACATATCCAGCTAAGAGGTTAATCATTTCTTATCTTAATAATTTAAGATTTAGTTTCAAGCAACCTTTCTGATTTTCTAACCTCTTTGATCATTATAGTTGCAAGCTATACCTAACTCCAACTCATCATGTGATTAATTCTATAGCCTACCCTTCTTCCCGAGGGCTTGTATATCATTCCTTGGTTTCTTAATTTAAGTTTAGACTTACAATCCAAATCAGCTTAACATAGTAAGATTGACTTACTAAGCCTAACCAAGTTCATTCATGGCTGGAATTAAATTCATGTTTCTTTATAATAGACTTCATTAGAATGAATTCTATTTCTTATACACCTGTATCCATTATTTCTCGATTATCTTACCTTAGTTAAGGTTTATTAAGAGGAGGTATGATATCCTCTTTCTGCATATCCTTTGGATACATCACTCCAAAAGAGTATTAACAAATTTCTATTTCTAAAACTAATTGCCCCTTCCTTATCATTCATTAATTAGGATCCATTTCCAATTATTACTTATATCAGAGTTCATAGGTATTTTACTCTTTTATTAATGTCAATTAATAGTTCATATTAACTTAAGTAATAATCATTTGTATGTTCCAGCCTAGAAGTTATATTTGAGAGAAGAATAGAGTATCAATTCCCACCCTTCCCATTATTTCATTTAAGTCCAACTGCCATTATTTAAACAGGTATAAATATAAGAGAGTAGAAATAAATTCACAATCTCCTTTACAATAAATCCCAAGCAAAGGATACATCAATAAAAATGACACTCAATCCTTTTTCTCATTCCTCAAGGTAAAATATATACATTTTACAAGTCCAAACATTCAGACTTCACTCATGCCATTCAACATTGATGAACTCAAACAAAAATATAACTTTCCCTTTTTCAATTACATTTGAAAGGAATAATAATGCCTCTTAAAAGATCCAACCTTTAATTAAACAGGAGAAGCATCATAAAAGAACATGTCTTCTTTAACACTTACGGAATCCATCTGTAAAAATTGCTAGCACGGGTCAGTTCATCGAACTGAGCATGTTAAGCACTAAAACATTAAAATGATGTGCTCTTGACTAACTGTCTCATTAAAAGAACCACCTTTTATGAAACATTCAAGCAATTGAGATAGATATCACATAAGAATTAAGTATCACTAAAGGAAGAACAGATTAAATGACCTAGCCATAATAAATAAACATCATGATCAAACAACACTCTTAGTTAGCAATCTCCTTAGAAAATTACAGCAGACAAGTCATATTACATCCCCAAATACTTATCCATTCCTTACTATAGTGTGTATAGTTCATTCCAGATTTAAACAAATGTTCCAAAAAATATTAACTCTAACAATTCCCAGAAGAGAGGTAATTGAGAGAAGTAATGAATCACCAATCATACAAATCAAGATCAAATTTCATTCTATCTTAGTAATTGGAAATTTTATGATGGAATAACTTCAATCCTAAACAAAAATTATTTCCCTCCTAATAATCACTTGGCTTCAACCAAGTTTAATGAAAAAGAGGGACAGTGATCGGACACCAAGAAGGTGACTTTTGTCACCCTTCAGAATTCAACAACACAACATAGTATTTACCCCACTCGAGAGAGAAAATATAATGTAAATCACATTTACATACACCCAAAGGCAATCACACATCGATTCAATATCTCCTAACAAAAATTTAAAAGAGGAGAAGAAAGAAATAAGTATTTCTTCCAATTATCTATTTTACAATCTCCTACGGTTAACACGACCGAACTGGTCGATTTCATGCAAGGAGGAATAATAACAAGAGTAAACAGTCAAAGAGAGATAACAATCAACTTTTCTTTTAAGCACAAGAGTAACAGTAATGAAACCCACAACTCAGAAAGGAGAGAAAACAAAATAGAAGTCGATAGTCAAAATGAGAGAGGTTCTCATTACTTCTTACCAATATTTAACCAAATATAAAAACTGTAACATGTAAATCGGTTAAAAACAATGTACTTCTCTCAACCCAAAACAGGGACAGTCTCAGTAGCTTCTAGCTACCCTGGTAGAAGTTTTCAATGAATTCATTTACAACTAATCCAATTTTCAAGAAACTACTAAAATTCCAATTCCATCCCACGTTAATAGCCGTATACGCTACAACAAGCATGTTCATCCTAAAGATTAAAATGATTAAAAGATTACAACCAAGTAAAACATGGTCCCAATTCCACAGGGATAAAAGAAATCATTTTTAATTTGAAGGAAAATAATCCACCTTGGTTTAAACACAATGGAGATCATAAAGGAGTTGCCATTCATAGTACATATGTTCATCATCGAATTCAAAGGAAGAAAGAAAAACTGTATGCTCTAACTCAAATCCTTCAGGTAAACAAACTGAGCTAATCTCTAGGTTCGAATAAGGAGGTTATTTTTAAACAATCGTTTATGGGTACCAAATGTAAGAGAAACAACATATCCTTTCAAATCATGCAAAGGTGAAGTTGATACGGTGATCCCAAGGTCTCTAAGGAAACCACATCACATTTAAACTGTATTGCGAGTAAGGAAGAACAATTTAAATAAAGTCTTTCCTTAACATCCCCACTAATCCATAATTTTTGAGCATGTATAATTCAGAAAATAGTAGACATATCACTGTTGCCTTCATAATTCAAACCCACAAAGAAACAACAAAACCAAACACCCATTTCATCAAATCTTAGCAGCAGTGAAGGAATTCACATATAATTATAGTTTCAACTGAGAATATTGATTTTCTCATACATGCATTCAGAAAATACTCATATTGCATCTTTTCCAAACAACAAACTCAAGTAGAAGATCACAGCCAAAACACACCAAAACATTTCCACAAAACCACTCATTTCTAAGAGCAGAGTTCTTTTAATGAAGACGTTTAATAAAAAGCATAATTGTTTAATAAGAAGAGCCTAACATGCCTGGTAAAATTTCTTGTTAACTCACGAAAAAGTAACAGCCGAGCTTCTCAAGAATTTCTTCTCTTCAAACAACGTCAATAGTCAAATCTCCCAACTGCCTCCTTGTTTCCATAGGCTCTGAAACAGCTCGAAGGTGCTCAAGATCATGATGGATCAAAAAATAGACTCGCAGGTTCAAAGGAGCAACCCATATGGAGAAAAAATAGAAAAACCAAATGACCAACTTCCACAAAACCCACTCCTCCTCTTTCCTAGGGTTTCTTCACCAAAACCAATGCTATTGAATGCATTGAATGCTCTTTCCCTCTCTTTCCTCACGCCACCGCCAATTCAAACTTGGTGAGTTTCCACTCAAAGTTTTTGCATGTATTTTAAATCTAGTGACGATGTTAGTTAGACATCCCACTAACCTTTCATGCCTCCAGACTTGGCAATTTAAGATGTAAGGACTGTAATTTATTCCACATTAATACCCTAGAAACCACCGCCACTATCCTCCCTCTTGTCACGTAACCCATAGGTCCCCTTTAGGATTAGTAATAGTTTAGGTCATCTTATTAATAGTTAGGTTTCCACCTTAGCTCTTAGATCTTTGGAATTCATCTTAGGTTAAGTTTCAACCCTTAGATTAAAGTCCAAGTAGGATAGGACATTACAACATAGATTAGAGCATAGACCTTAATAATTCTAGTAATAGGTCCTGAGTAGGTCTTGCCACCTTAGGTTAAAACCAACATAGTACAGGACATTCCATCCAAGGCTAAAATATTTGCCTTTATATCCTTATAACAAACCTTTTACCTTCTCACGCTATCCAACATTATAAATTATGTATCCAAGAGATCCAATCTTACCGTTGGCAACATGATGCCAAGTAAGAATACCTAAAACAGGTCCTTCACAATTTACAACAAAACCCAACTCAGTTCCAAAATACCTTTCATTTAGAAGGTCAATTATCAAGATGACAATAAAGAAGAACTGAAGCATACCTTGGATCAATGGAATTGATTCAAGGTGTGCTATTAATATATATATATATATATATATAAAGTGTGAAAACAATCATGTAGGTTCACAACTTGCAGATTGCAAGATAAATGACATTATTTGCAAGTAAGTAGAGTTACAAGAAGCATGAATTCTAAATAGTAATACTTTACTCATTGAAACATGATTTTAAAGTCAAAGAATACACTTTCATATGACAATTCACATACCAACGTTTGTAGTGCCAATAATGGAAGTCATCATAAGTAACAGCCACGATCAAGGCGTTACATAGGAGATGTCATCTAGTAGGGAACTAGACTCATCCTAAATTTTCTTTCTTCTTTGTAAAGAAAGTAATCGTACAATGAGGTAATAAACACAAGAATTTTACTATGAGTTTGACCATTTATTTAGTTTCATTTTTTTGAAATTCCAAGTAAAATAGTAAAATACATAGGAGACTTTATCCTTAATTTCACATTGAAACACACTATAAAAGATCAATTCATTTTTAGTTAGTATAAACATCCACCCTTTAACAATACATAATCCTGAATCAAATTAACACCCATGATTAAATGCCCATTTCCCAAACACCCCAAAACGCTACTAATTTTATACTCATCACAAAATTCAACAATTAAAATTTCTATACATAACTATATTGTTGATATAGCCTATACAATTTTATTGATCCAAATAACACGCCAATATGAAATCATTAGTAACACTTTACTTCCTTTGTGTCTCGGTACCTGCAACCACAACATGGTCATCATAACTGTTGGCATGACATCTACCTAAAATCTATCATAATTTATGTTTTTAGTTCTCCATGCACATAGTCATAATACTTCATACACAATAAGAGAGAGTTACCGATGTATTTGTTTTATTTTATTTCATTTCTTAATCGAAGGAGGAGGGAGAAGGAAAGAGAGAGAAGAGAGAGGAGAGAGAAAACACTATTTTCCCGACAATCAAATTTCTCAAAACAAGCCACAAAATAGAGTTCCATACATTCATTTATAATTGTCTACAAGTTTCTCATCGGTTAAATTGACTTGATGAGGGTCCTATGACATTCTTTCACATTTTCCTACTAGTTTGCGAAAACGTTCAATTGTAGCTTGAGGGCTATGAAATTGCCTTCAAAAACTAGCTTTCGATGAGTGAATACATGATGGGGAAGTTCCTATATGCTATCATATATACCGAGAATTCACAGGAGTTGATAGAACTTAGAATCTGGCGAACAATTTACAAATGGCGACTAGTTTTCCGGAGCCACGGTCGTAATTGGACTAGTTTGACTTGGTCAAACAATGATCGGAGGCCTAAAAGACACCTTGAAAACTTACCAACAAGTTGTTTTTCTCTAAACTAAGGTTTGTAGGAAATTTTCATGTAGAAATACTAGAGGTTTATGAAGGCAGTAACAATTTCTTCGCTCAAGGTCCAAATGACAAGCCAAAATGAAAACCAAGTTTTAACTTCTAACAACTACTTAACGCTGCAAACATGTTCAATGAGACTCCTAACACACTACACCAAATGATCACACGGTAAATTCATTGCATTTTGAAAGTTTTTATGGAATCTCATGATGAAAATGTACACAAACAAAACTTGACTTCGCATTTAAGGGTTCGGAAGGACATTTTGCGAGTCTCCGAAAATCATGTTTTTCCTAACTTTGCAAAGTAACAAAAAGTTGTTTTAGTTGAAGACTCATCTAACTCTCAACATTACAAGTGGATTGAACACCTAATTTTTTTACCACCGGGTTTAACAATGTATAAGATTGTGTTAAGCAAACACGGTTGATGGTCAAAGTATTAATCGGATCACATAAGACACGAGGTAGATTTTTACTATTTTGCACTATAATTTCATTTTAAATGACCAAAAGTGATATATTCCATGGGTTATTATTTCTATTTCGTTGCAAGGGAAAAACTAAAATACTAAAAATTATGAAAGACAAGGTAAAAAAACTTACTTGTGAGCGGTCGATAAACAAGAGTGTAGGAGTTGATGTTGCGCTTGCCAATTACATTTGCTTACGGGATTCTAAATGCCTTTCATCCAACCGAGTAAGTGCATCTCCGTGCAACCATTCCTATCCAAGAATTCTTGTACAAACAGAGGTATTTTTAAAAATAGTTCTACCTTGTTTAAGTTCCCCATTAGCACACACCCTTACCCGGTAACCATGTTAAACCAATTATTAATCAGCTCAAAAGAACTACTCTAAAAATTTTGTCTACACATTCTTATGTGCTCTTCAATCACCAATACCAACCATGCCGCAAATACCTACTAAGACAAAACAATTCACATAGAAGAGTCATTTGGGACGAAAATACAATGTAAATCACATTTACATACACCCAAAGGAAATCGCACATCGATTCAATATCTCCTAACAAAAATTTAAAATAGGAGAAGAAAGAAAGAAGTTTTTCTTCCAATTATCTATTTTACAATCTCCTGCGGTTAACACGATCGAATCGGGTCGATTTCATGCAAGGAGGAATAATAACGAGAGTAAACAATCAGAGAGAGATAACAATCAACTTTTCTTTCAAGCACAAGAGTACTTGATACGAAACCAACAACTTTAAAGGAGAGAGAAAACAAAATAGAAGTCGATAGTCAAAATGAGAGAGGTTCTCATTACTTCTTACTAGTATTTAACTGAAATATAAAAACCGTAACATGTAAATCGGTTAAAAACAAAGTGTACTTCTCTCAACCCAAAACAGGGACAGTCTCAGTAGCTTCTAGCTACCCTGGTAGAAGTTTTCAATGAATTCATTTACAACTAATCTAATTTGTCAAGAAACTACTAAACTTCCAATTCCATTCCCACGTTAATAGCCGTATACGCTACAACAAGAATGTTCATCCTAAAGATTAAAACGATTAAAAGATTACAACCAAGTAAAACATGGTCCCAATTCCATAGGGATAAAAGAAATCATTTTTAATTTGAAGGAAAAGAATCCACCTTGGTTTAAACACAATGGAGATCATAAAGGAGTCATCATTCATAGTACATATGTTCATCATCGAATTCGAAGGAAGACAGAAAAAGCGTATGCTCTAACTCAAATCCTTGGGTAAACAAATTGAGCTAATCTCCGGTTCAAATAAGTAGGTTATTTTTAAACAATCATTTATGGGTACCAAATGTAATAGAAACAACATATCCTTTCAAAGCATGCAAAGGTGAAGTTGATACGGTGATCCCAGGGATCTCTAAGGAAACCACATCACATTTAAACTATATTGCGAGTAAGGAAGAACAATTTAAATAAAGTCTTTCCTTAACATCCCCACTAATCCATAATTTTTGAGCATGTATAATTTAGAAAATATTAGACATATCATTGTTGCCTTTAGTAATTCAAACCCACAAAGAAAAAACAAACCAAACACCCATTTCATCAAATCTTAGTAGCAGTGAAGGAATTCACATATAATTATAGTTTCAACAGAGAATATCGATTTTCTCATACATGCATTCAGAAAATACTCATATTGCATCTTTTTCCAAACAAAAACTCAAGCAGAAGATCACAACCAAAACACACTAAAACATTTCCACAAAACCACTCATTTCTAAGAGCAGAGTTCTTTTAATGAAGACGTTTAATAAAAAGCATAACTGTTTAATAAGAAGAGCCTAACATGCATGGTAAAATTTCTTGTTAACTCGCAGAAAGTAATAGCCGAGCTTCTCAAGAATTTCTTCTCTTCAAACAACGTCAATAGTCAAATCTCCCAACTGCCTCCTTGTTTCCATAGGCTCTGAAATAGCTCAAAGGCACTCAAGATCACGATGGATCAAAAATAGACTCGCAGGTTCAAAGGAGCAACCCATACGCGGAGCAAAACCAAAAAAACCAAATGACCAACAACTTCCCACAAACCCACTCCTCCTCTTTCCTAGGCGGTTTCTTCACCGAAACCAATGCTCTTGAATGCTCTTTCCCTCTCTTTCCTCACACCACCACCAATTCAAACTTAGCGAGTTTCCACCCAATGGTTTTGCATGTATTTTAAATCTAGCGACGATGTTAGTTAGAAATCCCACTAACCTTTCATGCATCCACTAGACTTGACAATTTAAGATGTAAGGACTGTAATTTATTCCACATTAATACCCTAGAAACCATCGCCACTATCCTCCCTATTGTCACGTAATCCATAGGTCCCCTTTAGGATTAGTAATAGTTTAGGTCATCTTATTAATAGTTAGGTTTCCACCTTAGCTCTTAGATCTTTTGAATTCATATTAGGTTAAGTTTCAACCCTTAGATTAAAGTCCAAGTAGGATAGGGCATTACAACATAGATTAGAGCATAGACCTTAATAATTCAGTAATAGGTCCCGAGTAGGTCTTGCCACCTTAGATTAAAACCAACATAGTACAGACATTCATGCCCAAGGCTAAAATATTTGCCTTTATATCCTTATAACAAACCTTTTACCTTCTCACGCTATCCAACATTATAAATTATGTATCCAGGAGATCCAATCTTACCGTTGGCAATATGATGCCAAATAAGAATACCTGAAACCAGGTCCTTCACAATTTACAACAAAACCCAACTCGGTTCCAAAATACCTTTCATTTAGAAGGTCAATTATCAAGATGACAATAAAGAAGAACTGAAGCATACCTTAGATCAATGGAATTGATTAAAGGTGTCTTTGTTAACACACACACACACACACACACACACACACACACACACACACACACACACACACACACACACACACACACACATATATCAAGTGTGAAAACCATCATGTAGGTTCACAACTTGTAGATCACAAGATAAAATGACATTATTTCCATGTAAGTAGAGTTACAAAAGAAGCATGAATTACGAACAAGTAATACTTACTCATTGTAAACATGATTTTTAAAGTCAAAGAATACACCTTCATATGACAATTCACATACAAATGTTTGTAGTTCCAATAATGAAAGTCATCATAAGAATCGCCACGATCAAGAAGTTACATAGAAGATGTCATCTAGTAGGGACCTAGACTCATCCTAAATTTTCTTTCTTCTTTGTAAAGAAAGTAATCGACAATGAGGTAATAAACACAATAATTTTACTATGAGTTTGACCGTTTGTTTAGTTTCATTTTTTTGAAATTCCAAGTAAAATAGTAAAATACACAAGAGATTTTATCATTAATTTCACACTGAAACCCACTATAAAAGATCAATTCATTTTTAGTTAGTATAAACATCCACCCTTTAACAATACATAATCCTGAATCAAAGTAATACCCATGATTAAATGCACATTTCCTAAACACCCCAAAACGCTACTAATTTTATACTCATCACAAAATTCAATAATTAACATTTCTATATATAATCGTATTGTTGATATAGCCTATACAATTTTATTGATCCAAATAACACGCCAATATGAAATCATTAGTAACACTTTACTTCCTTTGTGTCTCGGTACTGCAACCACAACATGGTCATGATAAGCTGTTGGCATGACATCTACCTAAAATCTAGCATAATTCATGTTTTTAGTTTTCCATTCACATAATCATAATACTTCACACACAACAAGAGAGAGTTAGAGATACATTTATTTTATTTCACTTCATTTCTTAACTAAAGGAGGAGGGAGAAGGAAAGAGAGAAAAGAGAGAGGAGAGAGAAAACACTATTTTCCCGACATTCAAATTTCTCAAAACAAGCCACAAAATAGAGTTCCATACATTCATTTATAATTGTCTACAAGTTTCTCATCGATAAATTGACTTGACGAGGGTCCTATGACATTCTTTCACATTTTCCTACTAGTTTGTGAAAACATTCACTACAAACTGAGGGCTATGAAATTGCCTTCAAAAACTAGCTTTCAATGAGTGAATACATGATGGGGAAGTTCCTACATGCTATCATAAATACCAAGAATTCACATGAGTTGATATAACTTATAACTGGTGAACAATTTACAAATGGCGACTAGTTTTCCGGAGCCTCCAGTAATAATGACTGGACTAGTTTGACTTGGTCAAACAACGACCGGAGGCCTAAAAGACACCTTGAAAACCTACCAACGAGTTGTTTTTCTCTAAACCAAGGTTTGTAGGAAATTTTCATGTAGAAATACTGGAGGTTTATGAGGGCAGGCAACAATTTCTTCACTCAAGGTCCAAATGACAAGCCAAAACGAAAACCAAGTTTTAATCGCTAACAACTACTTAACGTTGCAAACATGTTCAACGAGACTCCTAATGCACTACGCCAAATGATCACACGGTAAATTTAGGGCATTGTGAAAGTTTTTATGGAATCTCATGATGACAAGGTACATAAACAAAACTTGACTTCTCATTTCTCGGGGTTCGGAAGGACATTTTGCGAGTCTCAGAAAATCGTGTTTTTACTAACTTTGCAAAGTAACAAAAAGGTTGTTTTAGTTGAAGACTCATCTAACTCTCACCATTACAAGTGGATGAACACCTAATTTTTATACCTGGGTTTAACAATGTATAAGGTTGTGGTAGCAAACACGGTTGATGGTCAAAGTATCAATCAGTTTACGTAAGACATGAGGTAGCTTTTCTCTATTTTGCACTATAATTTCATTTTAAATGACCAAAAGTGATATATTCCATGGGTTATTATTTCTATTTCGTTGTGGCAAAACTAAAATACTAAAAATTATGAAAGACAAGGTAAAAAAACTTGCTTGTGAACGGTCAGCAAACAAGAGTGGAGGAGTTAATGTTGCGCTTGCCAATTACATTTGCTTACGGGATTCCAAATGCCTTTCATCCAACCGAGTAAGTGCATCTCCGGCAACCATTCCTATCCAAGTATTACTGTACAAACAGAGGTATTTTTAAAAATAGTTCTACCTTGTTTAAGTTCCCCCATTAGCACACACCTTACCCGGTAACCATGTTAAACCAATTATCAATCAGCTCAAAAGAACTACTCTAAAAATTTTGTCTACACATTCTTATGTGCTCTTCAATCACCAATACCAACCATGCCGCAAATACCTACTAAGACAAAACAATTCACATAGAGCAGTCATTTGGGACGAGTTAAAGAGATCGCAATTCTTGGAGGCATTTTTTCAAATAGGTCACGAGTTTTTCCAAAGCTTCCATATTTACATACATATTTTCCATAACACTTCCACTACAACACCTGACAACCATACTTTCCCATCCCTGTTTTCACTCTCTTGTTTTGGAATTCTCATGGCTTGGACTGAAGGCCATTCATAAAATCACCAAACAAACAACCAACATAACCAGCATGGGATTTATTGGAACATTATTGAAAAATTTTAGAGTCTCCTCAAGATAGTCGGGTGGTCAAATTCAAGTATATGCCTCCACATTTGCAACCAGAACCTATAGCTGCAACCTCCCACTAAAACACTTCTAAAACATGCTTTAAGGGCCGTTTATGCCCTGCAACAAGGTTCCTATTACGACACAAGAAGGGTGAAGGGTGGAAATGGGTTGTAGCGCTTTGATTTACTGCTGTTAAAAGTGTTTTGCTTGAAATTTTAAAAAATCCTTTTTCAACAAATCTATTTGGTGCCTTCCTTGCAACTGTGGCATGAAATCACATTTCTTCAACCCATTCCGCCAAACAGTCCACGTGGCATTTGAATGCACCCACATTGTATACCTGTCAACCAGGGAAAACACTACAACTAAGGACTCCTTTTTTCCCTTATACTTTGTTGTATGTCCACAACCTGTTCTACAGTGTTCATTTTGGCATCAACGGGGAGGAATGATAACCAAAGTCGTGGAATTTAGCTTTAACTCTACCAATCACATTTTATTGAGTGGTTTTAAGGCCTTTTAACAAACCCATTTGATCATATTCAACGATCATTGCACTTCATGAGACCACGTTTAGTCGAGGCATTTCTTTGAGAAGTCTTATGGCCTTGTCAAGAGCACCGTTTGTGCATATCCTGCAAATCAATGTCCTCCTAGCAGCCACCAATCCATTGCAGTCAATCATTCACATGCCAAGTGCTTGTTCCACATTGAAACACAAATCCAAATTTATCGCATTGCTGGAATAGGTGAACCGATCATGGAGGCCCCATGTTGGTTGCATTTGGTGAAAAATCGACCATGCTTCATGAGGATGCCCACGTTCCTTGTCAAGAAGGCCCATGCCTTCACTCTTCTACACTCCAACATCCCAACCACCAGGTCCATTACTACTCCAACTCACTCAGCCACTTCCATAACTCTCCCCTCTCTCCTTTTACCATAAAAAGGCAGTCCTTACACGTCTAAAGCCTTAGATTTTGGGGCATTACACCCATGGTTTGAAGCCGTGAAAGGGAGAAACTCATGGAGGAGGATGAATTTACCATTGTACTTGAATAATTTGAGAGATTCATTCTTCTCATTGGGGATGAACACAATTATGATACTTTTTCTCCACTTTCATAACTCACATGGGAAGATATCATTGTCATGACAATGTCCGATATCAAGGAGGAGGAGGTGGATAAACTAAGGCCTTGAGGATGAGGAGAAATTTGAGCCTACAAACTCTACATGTGAAAACAAAGGAGGATGAACTTTCCACCATAGTTGAACACTTTTATACATTCATACTTTCCATTAGGGATTAATATGATGAAGAGAACTTATCTCCACTTGTACAAACCCACATGGGAGGATACCATTGAGCTATCAAAGCCTAAATTCAAGGACGAGGTGAATACACCCAAATCCTTAGTAGAAGATGAAGGATATGTCTCCAAAATTTGTTTATGGAGTTTAAAAAGAAGAAGATAACATTCTATTAAGAGAATGCAATCATTTGGATTTGAAAATTGGATGTCCTATAAGACATTTAGTTGTTCTAGATCTAGAATCCAAGTTACTACTAGGAAAATTTTTAGTGGCTAATATTCGTAATTTGACTATTTCTGGAGATTTTGGAAGTCTCATTTGACTATTTGGACAACATATGCATATCCTAAATTCACCAAATATAAACACTAATGTTAATATTTCCTACTTGAATATCGAAATGAATTCTAATATCAATATCTTATTTTAAATTGGCCACCTTTAAATCGATCGCCATGATTTTAAAACATGTTTGGATCTCCATGAATTCTATAAGCCCTTAGATCACAATCACCAACATTTTAGAGGGAAAATTTAAAATTTGATTAAATTCATCACATGCATGCTGGCGTGTGTGTGTGAGATAAAATATACTAAGAACACTAATTAAAGTAACCATTTATTTAATCAAAGGGATATCTAAACTTAAAATTATAATATGGATTCTATTCTCTATAATATGCTTTAATTAAGGAATTTCTGGGACCATTTAAGCCATAAAAATGTATTGTTTACATCTTTTTGAATTGACTTAACTAATAGTCTTTTAGAGCCTTGAAAATGTAGGTCTTTTAAAAATTTTCTTTAGGAACTATCCCACATTTTCCAATGAGCAAAAAACATATGTGTATATATAGAAAAAATATTTTTAGCATATTGGAGGAAAGGCTTCGCAGGACACATTTTGGAAAAGTGTTGGAAAGTTTCAAAGTAAATAAAGACTATAGAAAGAGACTCCAAATCCAAAATAGCATAGGATGTTGACACATTGCAAGAGATCGATAAATGTGATATAATTCTAATAGGATTTGTGAGGAAGGCTTGAGATATCATGGGTTTTCTGAAATTGTATGAAATGATGACACATGGCCAATGGATCAATGGTCAAGGTTTAATCCTAGGAAGGATTGGGGAAAATGGGTCCAAATTTCATAACTCAATAATTTTTGTTAGTTAAGTAAGGAATGCATATAATGCACTTCATACCATCAATGTATTAAAAAAATCTAATCTGAAGAGGACAATTGAAATTTGTCATTTTTAAAAAAAATTAGAAAAATTAGGTAAGATTCATCTTTACATATACAAACATTTTAATTTATTGTTTCCATTTTTTCCATAGTCACAATAGCCATTTTAAAAAAGATTCTCCATGCGAATGAATCTTTCTTTAGCAAGATTCACCACCTTTTCTATTTTTTTCATGTCTTCCTTAAATTTTTCATTGGTCACTATTATTCATGATTACTTTGAGCATGAGGAAGAGCCATAAGATACCAACATTTATCCCATAAACCTTTAAGTACAAATTACGAGATCATAAGAAAGAATACTCCACCAAAGGAGATAATATTTTAAGAGGGGGAGCTTAAGGTCTTGTTATCACACCTCTCACTCTTCATAGTCATGCAAAATCGATTACATGGCCACATTTTGTTAGTAGATAAGTTTCTTTTCCTATCACATTTGTGGCTTTCTATAATACCATTTATGAATTGTTAGAGTGGGATTATTATTGGTTTACTTTTTCAAAATAAGTGTCTTGTATACCCTACATTTTTCACTTGAAGAATGTATGTTTTTACATTTTTCCATAAATTTTGTAAGCAACTCTTAGAGGAGCTTTAGAGATTTTTGTTTTTGGATTATTTATATGATGAGTTGAATGAAATGTTTAAGGGGGTTTTTAAACTCCAATTTTTGGTATTTTAGCATTTTTAGGGGAAGAATCCATGCCTAATGGATGCAAAGCAGGTTCATTTTAAGACCCCCTCCAAAAAAACTTAGAATATTTTGGCCAAATATCCAAAAATACGTTTCGTGGCAAAGGTGATTCTGCAAGCCACACGTTTTCAGGATTTCACAATGTGGTTAAATGTGCATTAGATGGTTGTCCGAAAAAAACAACATTAGACAACGGGTAGGCAAACACCTATCATTTTCACGTTAGACGGTGCTGAATTGGATGACCATTTCATACGTGACCCATATTTCCCTAGAACAGATGGACATCTCTTTTGCAACCATCTCTTCCATTGGACATCATTATCTTGGTCGTCTCTCCTTAGAATACATGAACATGTCTCTTCAATGTCTATCTCTTCCAAACTTGGATGGTCATCATTACTATGGTTGGAAGCTCGACTCACACAAAGTTAGTCAGAAAAACATCATTATATTAACCGTCTCTACACAATTGGGTGTGTGGTGTATCTTGAACCATCCCTTTATTTGATAATGATGGTTATCTATGAACAAATGTCTTCAAACACGTGTGGCATTGAATCTCTCCACTGCCATATTCCACCACGTTTCTAACCGAGAACCATTGACCTATATATATCACTATGAGGTTCATTTCTTTACTTTTTGAAAAAACTTCTAGGAATCTACAGTGCTCTCACGACTTCAATTTTCTACAAAACCATCCTATCACCCATAACAACCAATGTACCCAAACCTAGAATTGACCCACCCTCTAGCCACTCCCTCTCACATAGCTTTTCAAACACATAAGATTATAAAAAGCCTCCTCCGATCCCTCCGCCATGGGTGGTACAAATAAAAAGAAAATTTACAGGGAAGAATATTACATTTCTTGTTGACTCATGAGAACATTTCACCCCGCAACCTCCGAATTTCGGGTCTTTTACTGGTGGTATCCAAAGTGCAACCTGGTGCCTAGATTGTGAACCAGATTGAGCTTGATGATGATTTTTGGGGTTTGATAGTGTTGACACCGAGATGGGTAATTATTTTGACACCCATGATATGATACAAAGTACTCCTCCACCTACTCAACCAAAAGCAAAACAAAATATCTATGAAATCAAATATTCCCCTCCTCAACCAAGTAAAATTCCACTCACGGATGATCAAAAGATAAATTTTTCCATCAAAAATATGATATCAAACAGTATGGGGACACAATTCAGGAAGTGGTTATGTCATATGTGGAATTAGTACGCACTGGGAGTACATGGCCAATGTTTTGATCAAAGAAATAAATACCCGTTACCATAATCATGCGTAAATGCACTCATTGTTTACCGTTATAGAGAGAAACCAACAAGGCTTGACATTTTGCTATATAAAATTAGTATGGTAAAATTTTGTATAATAATGATTATGATGATGGAATTTTAGATATAATGTTAAACAGTTGGAAAATCTTAATGTTGAATCCTAGGTGTACTACAACAAATGGGCTAGAGACAAAAATAATGTTTTAATTGCAAATGCAGAAAAATAAAAATTTGTGGTAGGTCATTTTTTACACGTGAAAATTGTGAAATTATGAGTATTGCAATAAATTATTTATAACTTATCTAATACATTTCTATTTTGTAGGAAAAATATAAAAATTTAAGAAAGAAGTAGTTGTATTTGATGCACATTTGAATAATGCTCACAAAAGCTTGAATGCATTTATACAATTGAAAGAAAAACTTATATTATTAAATAAACAAAATAATACATTGAGAAAGATAATCAAGGAGCATGGGATGGATCCATAAATCTTACTGAAAGAAAAGACAGATGTTGATCCATCACTATTGTTGTCAGGAGATGTTGCGAGGGAGGAGAAGAATATTCTTGCCAATATCAATAGCATAGTGTAGGATTTACATAAATAAGGAGTTATAGCCCAAAGAATTATAAAAACTGATCAAGCTCCACCTCCATTGCAAGAAGAAGCTCAAATTGCCTATGCACACAAAATTGAAAAAAAAGTTAGTTTCACCATGTGACAAGTGTGTTGTCACAATTCTAACATTAGCGTAGGAATTAAAAGATAGTGGCCAACCAATTTTTTCCTTTTTTATTCCATGTGGTAGACATAAGGACAACTATGACTCAAAATCATAGGTAGAAAAGAGGATTCCCTCATAATGTGTTCTTATATGACAGAACTTTCCCAAAAGATTTGAAAAGAAATTGATGAAAACCCATAGTTTTTAAATTATATCGGACAATGATTTATGAAAACATGTATGTCTTCATAAAGTAATATGCCACTTGTTAGTATGTATACAAGTTTAATTGTGAATTGGAAACTCTATTTGCAGTTATGACACATTTTTTTGAAAGTTTTGAACAATTTAATATGCACTCTTGTATTTGGATTTCTAATTTCTTGTGAATGTTTTTTATGTTACTATTTAGAGATGTTTTGCATGGTTTTAGATGTTTGGTGTGTGTTTTTTTAGTATAGAAAATAATTATGTTTCATGTAGAGATAAAATATTAATCACATAGAGATGGATCTAAATAAATCACTATCCTTCTTAAAATAATATAAAAAATGAATTTGTTATAAGTAAAACAACATATATAGTCTAGTAAGACCAGTTGATACTTATTCGATATGAAATATATAAATAATCAAATCATTTTGTCAATAGTGTCTAGAATGTAGACAAGAAATTAGGACTCTAGCAATTGAAACAACGCTGGAGCAACCCGTTCTTCATAAGTGTCCTCAAATTCTATTGAATTGGAAGCGTGTTTGGTGGATATGTTTGGATCCCCGCATCAGTCACAATATTACCTAATACTCTTATTTCTACAAGTGAATTTCATAATCTAAGTGTTCTTTCATAAGGAAAAGTTTCCATGGAATAACTTGAAACATACAATCTTAGACAACTTTCTAAATTTCTATCCAATTTGTTACGAAATTTTGATTTTACGAAGGATAATGCACTGAATACTCTTTCATCTTCAATAGATCCTAGGATCATAGTTTGGCACAATTCATATAGTCAAAAATACTCGCTAAAATCACCTCGCAAAATACTACTTGAATAAAGATTCTTCCAAAGCCTTTTAATGGAACCATTTTCTGTTGGCTCATCTAGAAAATGAAATTGTTCTAGCATAGTAAGAGCAAAATGTTATGATTGAGAAATCGGTAACTTATTTTGTAAAATACCTTCAACGATGTTTTTATCTCTTCACACTTACAAAAATGTTCCATTAGACTATTCATGTATTTTATAAATAAATTATTGATGGAATTTTCAAGTAATGCCACCAACTATATTCCAAAACAAAGTGGATTCACAACTCCCATTGCTTCAAGTAATTTATATTTTTAAAATCGTTCACGGATATCCGTAGATAAATATTGAGAAATATTTTTTAATTTATTTTGTGTGTCACATAATACTGTTTCATATAAATTATGTGTCACTCATACTTCTTCCAACTCTGATCCAACCAAATACGTTCTTCTCTGAAAAGTGTGAAGTGGTATCTCTTTCCCATGAACTGTTATACACAGATGATCATTTATATTAAATTTTAAGTAGCAACTTGGATTATTAAGGTCGGTTAATGTATTCCAACTTTCAAAAACATGTCCTTGAAAACTTCCATTTGACAAATATAAATTATCTAGAGTCATGCATACATGTTTTCTCAATTGTATGAAGTCAGTAATGTAGATGGAACACTCTTGGGCATGCTTCATCAAAACATTGATCTCATTCAACATTGGAAAAATACCACATAATGTAAGTAAAGTTTCAATATTTTTCAGACGATACAACAAATATTTATCTTTATCTACTTCTGATGATATTTATACATAAAAACCTGTGAATAAATGATATTCTATAAGTAGGATCATACATGGAAATCCATCTAGTATATACATCTTTAAGAATCTTTTTCCCATTTTTCAATCCAATTGCAAATTTCTGAAATTCTAAAAATATTTTTGGACTACTTGAATAATATGCATGCAAGTTACGGATGAGCTCCTCCACTCTAGCAACACTTTCGAATGTGCTCATAATTTTATACGTCGGATTCATTCTACGAGCCATGCAATGGATTACAATCATATAAAGATGTAACTATTGTTTGGATTCTAATGCATAGACCATTTTTTCCCCCCCTGCATTATTGTTGCACCATCGGTTATGATATAAACTAACTTCATGGTAATAGAAAAATAATCCATACCTGTTATATCCTTTAAACTTGACACCACCAATTTGTAAAGGTTTTCAAAATTGTAATTTTCCACCATTTTATGAATAACTAGGAGATGGGGTTTTCTTATTTCATTTACAAAAGTATAGACATGAATGCAAACCAAAGAAGTGTTTTCCACCACTGTGACCTCATCAAGTGGAAGTGAAATAATCTTTGCATTTTTAATATCTTTTTTCGAATCCTCCTTTTGCACCATAGAAAGACATTTTCCAAATTCCCATCCACTGCTATCTGACCAATGTGATTGTGGAATGTTATGTAATATAATAACCTGATATGAAATTTTATTATATGTGAAATCTGGAAGAGGTCTTCCCTTTTAAATATACAGAATACCATAGAAATTTGAATACTTTTGAAAAGCATTTCAAAATGCATAACTTTTCCTAATTTTGGTGCAATTGCTCCTCCTTTTTCATTTATATTTTTGAAACTTTTTGTTCTTTTTCAAACTCTTTTACATACTTTACATGTAAGCATTATTTTGCGATTGTCCATTTATGACTCCTTATTGTGTGCCCATCCTCCTGTTTTTGTGAAATAGATATTTCTCCATTGTGTTTTTCAATATTTTCTAATTTGAGTTGCATTGTATGATCTTTCCCTTGTTTCCAACTACATATTTTACATCAAAATTGAGTTGGAATATAATTACCATTTTTTGGCTCCATAGGTTCAATAAAAGGATATTTGGCTACCAGTCAAACTTGAAAGTCCTTCCTATTTTCTAGTTACTCCTCTTTCTTCTCATATATTTTTATTAATTTCTTCAACTTGTGCCTCTAGATCTTTTATAAGTTTTCTCTCATTAGAAATATCCCAATTGTCATGTCTCCTTTTTCTAGAAATAGAGATTGGAGTAGAATCTTTCTATGAGGTTGGTGTTGGATCATAATTGTAGTGTATTGATAGTTCAATGTCATCAAGGGAACAAATGTTTTCATCAATAAGATCATCTTGAAATACATTAGTTTCTAAATGTGTTTGAGAAATGTCTGCATAAATAAGTGTTACAAAAATATAGTATTAATTATTTATATGATTAATACAACTAAATAAATAAGAGTACAAAGAGTAAATAGTCAATTTAATAAATATGAGTACAATTTATTAAACAAGAGTACAAGGAAAAATAATATGGAAAATATATGATTAAAATTCTATAAATTAGTAGATAGTACATACCTATATTTTCTGTAGATCTTGACACCAATTTTGTTTTTTGTGATTGGCCAAAATAGCCAAATAATGTCATCTTACTCTTTTTTGAACTAACAATATCCTTCTTACCCTATTTTCCAGAATCCATGGATATGTCGTAGATATTAATCTGTTGATGAGAAAACTATAGGGTTGGACGTCACATGCCTTCATACCACATGGTAGAGCGCTGGGTGATAAAGGGGTGCATGGTAGGGGTAGGATGATAAATGGGTTGGATGGTAAAGGTAGAGGAGTAGAATTTGAGATGTAGGGAAAATGGAGGTTGGATGGAACTGGTTGGATGGAAAATAAGGAACGTAAGATGAAAAAGGTGTTGGATGACCATGGGGTAGAATGACAATGCTATGTTGGATGAGATATTACAAAATGCATAAAAGTGGGGTGGCAGAGGTGTAGGAAGACAGGTTGGACGATCGTCTATGTGGCCAAGAAGGAGACACACATATTTTTATTTATAGCTTGGATGGTTGATGTGTATGTAATATACCTCAATGATATGTATTATACCTCAACGAATATGAGCGTAGTTTGATTTGAAACATTGGCAAAATACATGCATAAGTTCATTTTTATTGTAAATAGTAAGTGAACTGAACCATAAAAATATCCCGTCGGTTGAAATTTTAGTCAAAATGGATGGTAGCCGACTGATAAAAATTTTCTATTTCCAATTTTGAAAACCCCTAATATTTGTGAGTTTATGAAAATTTGTTGATAAATTTTACCACGATGCAAAGGATATTAGTCTTTACATTTCGAATGAAAATGAACCCTATGAGTCACCAAAAATGTTGCCAAAATGATCATCTTGCTTTATTTTATGTAATCAAACTATGTTTCCCCTTTTCTCACATTTTCAAGAGCTCTCATGGTCTCTTTAGTGATTTCAATATTTAAGATCTTATGTCATTCTAATGATATAAAAACAAAAATGTCTAAGTTTTGAAGTGCTTAGACATAGGTTTCTAGAGGTTCTAAGAACCTTTACAAATTTCATGTGAATTGAATCTCAATGTTTGGATCCTAAATTAGTCACATCCTTTTGTAAATTATACTTTTATAGATTAAACACACATTATAAATTCACACATAAATTGTGCCCCAAGTTTTAGAACCTAAAAGTTTCTCATTTACTAGTCCTTGCAGATTTTAGAAATGCGAGATAATTTTTACATACAAATTATCCTCAAAGTTTTGGATCTTTGCTACTATTCCAAAAGCACATACAAGACTATGATAGAGATTTCATGTGTGTGTAAATTCAGCCAAAGTATAAAGTAAAGAAATCATGTGTAATACCAACTCAAAACACTATGAAGGTCTAAGTTGGACTTTTAAAGTGTAAATGTAACCCAAAATCCCATCGAAGACTAAGGAAGAATATATGAGTGTGTGTAGAACTTAAAATTTCCACACATAGTTTGGCATATTTTTTAAGTTATGTGTGTAATTGAAAATTATATAAAATTCAAGGAAATGGCCTATGACAAGGAGATAAGCGTTAATGGTGATTGTGAGGGTGAAATTGGCAGCCCCATGGTTGTCATTTATATATCATAAATAGGGTGAATTCATGTAGCCGTAAATTTTTCTCTATAGCTCCAAATTATGTCAAATCAAATCCATTATAACGATCTTAAGGAGTATTTCACATGGGAGTAGTTTTGGGTCACTATCTATCATGTTTTCGAAATAAAATGAAACCATTAGAGTTAATATTTGGGAGTGTCTAGGGGTTAAAAAGTTGAATTGGATATATTTTGGATGCTTTTGTATATTACAAAATTCTTAATGTATGTCCCTAGCATAAAAGATGAAGAATATAATATGTAATACTCTCTAAGCATAAGTAGAGAATGCGAAGAGCCTCTTTTGACAAGGATGGACTAATAAGGGATTAATAACCCAACAATCATCTCAAATTGTATAAAATCATGTAAATGCACTGTGTAGAGGGTTTATCTAGGATTTTAATCCTAATTTCCATTGTTACATCATGTGTAGATGGTTTTCTTGGATCTTAATCCTAATTTCCACTCTAAAATATAATTCTAGTATGTTATTGCATCTTATTTTCTCTTGTTTACATATTTCCTTGAATTTTTCTTGTTATTTATAGATTGTGTCTTCACTTATCATGTTTTCTTATATTAATTATGAATACACTATAAATTTTGGCATGTCGTAATGAGTGATTGCATGGACCTTTAATAATAATGGTATTCTTGTCTCTTATTTACATATTTCCTTGAGTTTTTCCTATTATGTAGTTATTACATTTTTGCTTATTATGTTTTGTTCTATTAGTTGCACACTATTTTAATAAATGTAATAGTAAAATTCTATCCTAGAATACAACTTGAGGCATGTTCTAATGAGTGATTCTAAGGACATATTATAAAGCTAGCTTCCAATTTTTACCTAAGTATGATTATTTACAACCTGGGAATGTTTCATAATATGCCTTAGGATCCATTCGTCCAAACAATCAAATTTTATAACATATTTATCTCTTCACTTTCCCCATTCTCTTTTCTATTCTTCTATAAACTATGAATTGGTCTTATTATAAAAATATCCTCTTTGTTAGATGCAAATTTACTCTGCTCTTTTCTATTTCTAAGAATTATAAGTGTAAAGCATCCAATACATTTTTCAAATGTGTAGTAGATTATGCAACATTAATATCATGTTTATTATGGCTGATCTATGCCCTCTATTTTTGTTAATACTCTCTAGTCTTTATGTAATTTTGTGTTATAATATGTGTAGGTTATATTTGCATGGTTTAGTTACATTTTTCAATGATAGGAAAAGTAAGAGTTATCTCCAACTTCTTTGGTTCATTCCCATTTTTATTCTAGTTGTTTTCTTCTCACTTTTTCTTTGTAGGTTTTAATGCGAATTAAATTAGTGGTAAAATTACATTATTTAGAATAGTGTGTAGCTTTATCTAGAGCCGTTCCTTAATAATCCAAGGTTCCCCACCTTGGAGGCATTCCTATTTTTTTCATTGAGGCACCAATCCCAATTTTGGTTTTCTTGGTCGATAATTTTAATAGCCAACATGAAGGAACTGTCGTATTTGAGATAGGGTTAGTCTTTTGTAGGCATGTGTTTTTATTGACTATATTATGTAATTAAAATATGGGCTTTCAATTTGTTAAATCTTAATGTTTTTATGTAAATAATTTTTTTCCATCTTTGTAGATATATGTGGAATTATATACAATATATATATATATATATATATATATATATATATATATATATATATATATATATATATATATATATATATATATTCAAGTTTTAACATGAATATAAATGTATATGCATATATATAATTGTACATATATGTTTTTATATATACAAATAAAGTATTTTGGGGGTTTAAATGTTTTGATTCATTATAGGGTAGAAGTCCTTTTGCATAATTTTGAATTGTTCTCTTCCCTTCTTTATGTTTTCTTACACTAAAGGCATTGTTTTCTCATTTCATTGGCGAAGATAATTGTTATTATCTTTAGACCCAAATATTATGGATGCACCGATTATGTTCCATGGATAGCTCTGAGAAATTTTTCTAGAACCCTAACTATGCTCCCTCGAACCCTAAGCATGGCGGTGGACAGAACACTAGGAACACGTTAAGAGATGACCATGCTAGGGGCGATCTCTAGCCCCCATTGTTGAAAACAACGACTCACAAGGATCTATTTCCTAAAATCACAAGAAACGTGGCTAAGATTAATCATGACGCTCTTCTGAAGGCCGGATCTTGCATTAGTGTTTCAAAACAGAAGACGAGGAACCAATTATCAAGATTATATGAACCAGGGGGAGGTAGACTCTCCCTTGTCCATAACCAAGCCACCCTTGTGTCAGATGAGGCTAAAGTTAATCACTCATTTAGTGAGATCTTGCAGTAGAATACGGTTACTAAGACCATGAAGCCTGGTGAGAAAAATCCCAGTGTGACCTTTGGGGATGAAGTCCTTGAAACAAAGTCATTTTATCAAGATCATGCCCTGATATGTAGATTCGTTGGTCTTTGGCCTAGCCTCCCTGTCCTCCACGATTGGATCCCACTACTAGAAGAAGGTTAGATCTCTACCCCTGTGCTAAGGGAATTTTCATTGTTGCTTTTACTTCCATAGCTGATAAGGACATCATTGCCAAACAACTTTGGGTCTGTCAGAAAAGGTATCTTATAATAAAACCTTGGTTTCCATCATTCAACCCTCTCACCGAATCTTTCTCCCACAAACCAATCTGGATTAGGTTACCTCACTTACCCCTTCAATTTTGGGATCAAAGCTGCCTAATATCCATTAGAAATGCCTTGGGAAACATCATTAATATTGATTCCCAAACCTCTGATTTCACACATACAACCTATTCTAGAATCCTAATTGAGATTGATACTTCAAAGGACCTTTTAGCCCATATTGAGCTTAAAGTGAAAAATTGTACTTGGAATCAGCCTTTGGACTATGAGGGATTACCTTTTAGATGCATGTGGTGCTTTACTTTAGGACATTCTACTGCTGATTGCGAGATGATAAAACACAAGAATGAGAAGACTAATTCATGGAGAAACGCTCTCTCGGAACATCTAGTTTTATAATCTAAGGACATACTTAATTCTAACGCTGAGGAGGACGATAGGAAAAAATCATTCCTTGAAACCCCTTGAGAGAGATCAAAGACCATACAAACAAGGAGCTATCTTGGGAGTGATTATTTGAGAATGGAAAATTCAAAAGAGCATGTAGTGGCTAAGGAGAATATTCCTCCTAGTTCTCCTTGTACAAACAACGTGTTTCAACCAATCATAGATTTGGAAGTTATTATTCCTTTACATAAAGTTTCTGATGAGTGGATCACGGTTTGTAACAAGAAGAAAACTTCACGCTTTACTTGCCCTCTAAGAGATGATTAGTTGTTGTTGTGTCATTGTTTCTTTGTTGTGCTTTTGTTGTTGGCTTTTGGCTTGGTTCCTTCCTTGGCGATTGATATTATCTTTGTTGGGATTTGTTTTAATATCTGATTTTGATCTTGGGCACTTATAATATTTGTCTAGTTAGCCTTTTGTACAAGGGTATAGTCCTTTCAAAAACTATTTGCCAATAATAATATTATGGATGCATTATTATGTGGAAAAAAGGTTCTTATCTCTAAGACCTTTCTATAAATAAAGTATTTAATTCCTTTCCAGCCCTTCTCCTTGGGTGAATAATGATGATTTGCATGATAATTATATTTAGTCACTTCAATTTTTACTGTAATTGAGAATTACATATTTGAATGCCTCCATCTTTTAGTGCTTGAAAAAAAAAGATTTCATGCTAGATATGATTTTATCCAACCCATAATAATCTTTTAGGGTCTTGTTAGGACTACAAAAGGAAGGGAAGTTATAAAAATTGCATCACCGAAAAATAATGGATGAAAATTCTTTTTTAACTTTGCATGTAATGTATTTCTTGGAAAGTTGTTATGAAACCTTGAATTGAAGAGTGAATAAGATTATATTTACTTAGTTCATCTGTATTGAATTAATAAGAGCATAGAAATATAATAGCTCTTTGTAATCCTATGGTTGAATCCCTGACATGTGTATTTTTTACCCTTTAAGGGTCCTCTATATTGAGAAGAAAATAATAAAAAGGTACACGTATAATACTCCAGTCGTTATGTGAAATAATTGGAAATGAAGTGTTGATTGTTTAGCTACTAATTTTTACCTTTGTGATTTGACATGGCATTTGAGGCCTTCCCAATTTTTTTTTGAATAGTTACAGTTTCGTAAGCATACTAAGAATGTGGGATGACTTTCAAATTTTTCAAATGCTTAACTACATCTTGTTATTTTAAGAGTATGATGAATAAACATATAACTATTTTTTACGGAATAACAATAATTTTCCTGGTGCCATGCTTGAATACATACGTTCATGGTTGTTAAAAGTTTATGATTTTAATAAAACGTATTAATTAAATACAGGAATACGAGTACTATACCCTTGGTAAATAGTGAATTCCCTTATTTAAGTAGCGTATAGTATTAAAAAGTGAACCTAGAAATGTACAAAGTTCTTTATACTCATTCTATGTTGTTTTCTTCTCTTTATCCCATCCTCTATGAATTATTTGTATAGATGAATTAAGGTATTTTTGATTCCTTAAAATAATTGTATAAATCCCTAATGTTAAGTAGTGAAGTGTGAAATGGGTTGTTAGGGACACACCTTATTGTGAAGGATATTTATTCTTAATTTTATACATGAATATATATGTCATTTAGTAACATTATTCATGGTAGTTGTGATTACATATAGAATACTAAAACAATTTCAATATTGTACATTGTTGAGACGTCATTCAAAATATAACCCATGACATGATAATTTTGGTTTTAAAAATTAATGTCATCATGTTGTTTGTACTAATTGTTTGTCAATACCACTAATGTTTTCTTGAAAAATATTATTCCTTTAAAGTTAGCCTACTCTTGGATTAAAATTGGTTTAAGGTATGTGTTGTCACCTAGTATTGCACCCTTTTTTGAGGAAAATATCAGTACTTAAATGAAACATGGAAATACCTCCAAAGTGTGCAATAATGGAGCCTTTTGGTGTCAATATTTGGAGAAGTTTGGTTCCTTCTGCTCTAGCTTACTGTAACTAATCTAAAAAACACTAAACTACCATTATCTAATCCTATCCTAAGAATTCCAAGGACCAGTGTTAAGAGAAGGATGAAATGGTGAAATAAAATAGGGTTTGATTTTGTCTCAGAGATACAGATATAACCTTATACGTGAAATATCAAAAGAATGCACACAATAACTATGGGAGAAATAAATAGAATAATATTAAAATCATGCATTAGAATTGAGATATTCACATCAAACACTAACATATTCAAATGAAAGAGATCAAAATTGCACATAGTATCAAGAAAATATCTATTTACAACTCCATAAAGTAGATGTGCGTGAAAATTCATAGACGTGTTATAGAGGTGTGTGAGCCAAATATTTAATCTTAAAAGGGAATCATTCTATGACTTATCGAGAAAACAATTCATTCTTATGTAAATGCACTTACATTTATAGAAAAGTAGAGAGAAGAGAAGAGAGAATAAAATAACGATTATCAATCACTAAATTTAATGACTCTACTAGGAACAAGGGAACAATTGCCATATAGTTTGCATGAGCTAGGTATGGGTGTCTAAAATTGATCCAATCACATGCCATAAAATTGCCCGGGATGGAGGGTGGTGTCATTTAAGATTTGATGTTAGTTATTGGGGAGGTTTGGTGTATGATCTAAGTTACAAATTATATTGTTGTATTTTTGGACTTTAGATGGTATTCTACCTTATTTTTGTCTCTCGTAGATTTTATTCACATTTGGTAGATCTTATATGATCTACGGTTCGATCTTGTTTTTTTGTGTTAACCCACAATCATCTTCGACTCAATGAATTTGTTTTAAATTTTAGGGAATTATCATTCTTTGTTCTATAGTGCATGTTAATTTGTAGAAAATTTTTCCTTATGGCATTTTTTTCATTACAACATTTTTGTAATTCCAAAATTCAAACTTGAACCATGACAACCAAGCTCAAGTGTTAAAACTTTCTTGAAAATCCTCTTGAACCCCTCTCTGGATCAGTTATCCATTTGTATCATTCTCATCCTAACCTTTAATATCCTACCAATGTGTTGTAATATATTTCCCTAGTGTTTGAATTTTTTGTGTGGGGGTCATTCATTCCATTCAAGATAATCTTCCAAAGGCTAGTTCTTTGATAGGCTTGTAAAGGCTAATTTTGGCCTTTTCAGGACATGTGTGCATCATCTAGGATGGATATAAAGGCCCACAGTAATAAAAAGGTGGTATTTGATAGTTATGAAAGTGTTTAAGGTGATTTAGGAATATTTATGGAAGTTTTGAGGTTTGGGAATAGTTGGTGTGAAAGCGGGGTTTTTAGGAATAAAAAGTATTTCAAATAAAATTGGTACTGGATTCTACAAAGGATTACGAGAGCTCCATAATGAATTGGAAATCAAAAAAATATGAATTAAAAATATTAAGTAATTATATACATGGTGGAATCATAACATCTTTCACAATACCTGATGGATTCTCAAGGAAGCTCATTCTTGACAGACACACCTTGTTGTCTCGAAGAAAAAGGGGACAATTTTTGACGATGAAAGAATAATTGATATTTGAACCCCATCCCATTGTTATTTAAATGGTATTGTGGTTAAAAATAATATAATACTTCATTTTAAATTAACTTTTGGAGCTTTGGGAATAATCTCTCCAAGTTCTCTCCAGTGACAGTACGCTTCTCGTAGTTAGTCATTTTCGGGGTAACACATGTCACCTTCTAGTGTGAGGGTGTAAATTTTTGTCCCTATTATCAATTTACCAAGGGGATAGAGAGGAAAAATAAAATTATCCCCACCTCATCCCTTCCCTATGGTCCCTCATGTGACCTAGTTCATCCCTGACGGAGGGCTTATCATGCTTAACTCACCTTCCCCATCTTGTATCCAATGAGTGACACTCTACATCATCTAGTGAGGGAACATTTTCTAGTTCCTATTATCCTAATTATCAATAGGGACACATAAATTCACCCCTCCTATCCCCCTATGATGTTCCATGGGATCAACTTCTAGCTCCTTGAGTATTTACAAATTCCCTTCTCCATCTCCCTCTCATTGCATCACAAAGTGAAACTTGGCATCATTTGGAGAGGATGCATTTAATTTTCCATTTTATCCCCATTCCAAAGGGGATATAGGGAAAAATTCACTCCTCTATATCTCCTTCCATATAGTTATCTATGTGATCAATTTCCAGCTCCTGAGTGCTAAAACATGCCATTTTCCATCACCCCCTCATCACATCTTGCAGTGACACTTGTCACCATCTAGTGAGGGAATATTTTCTTATCCCCCTTGTCCACATTCCAAAAGGGATATAGGGGACACAAAAATTCACCCACTCCATCATCTCTCTAGATTCTCCATGTGATTGGATGATAGCCCCCAGGTGTTAGGGCATGTTTTCCTCACCTCCCCATTTTTGCACTACAAGGCGCCACTTATCCTCATCTGGTGAGGGTGCTTTTTTTTGTCCCCATTCCTAAGGGGATAGAGGGGAAAATGAAATGTGATCCCTACCATAGCTTACAAAACCCTAATTTGAATCTATATGTTGTTTGCACATCCATAAATGAAAAACACGTAGCTAAAAACATGAAATAACTTACTTTCAACTCCATTTCTTCATGTAGTTTGAACTTGATGCCATTTTTTCTGCCATTGACCCTAAAAATAACTATAAAAATACCAGACATGTTGTAATTTTTTTTAGGGAAACCATGAACACTAAAATGAATATTTATTCATAACTTCCAAGTCTTAAAGCAGATTTCAGTGAATTTTTCTCAGCAGATCTTCATTCCAGGTGCCTTTAAGAAGACTATTATTGAAAGTTTGAATATGCCATAGTATTTTAATATAAGAAAATATAAAAATTGTGCCCTAGAATTTTATTTTTCAATTTGCAATAATTTATTGGGTGGACCACTATGAAATTTGGAGCACAGGATCTCAGAGACAAGCTGAATCTTATGAGGGTATTTTCATTACAAAAAGACACTAGTAAGTTTCCATTATAAAATATAAACTATATGATGATGCCACTTAATAAAAATATAAATCCTCTAAAAATATTAAGTTTTCTCTACCCAACACATCTGGAAATAGTTAAAATGACAAATTAGGTGAAATAGACAATTTGAGAAAAAAACAATTTTCCCAAAAAAGTAAAAAAGTAACTTACTACAAATATAAACTTTTAAAAACAATAAAGTAACATCAATGAAGGTATTATTGGTAATTTAGGAGCTTCATAAAATTTAATTTGAGCAATAAAATCACATTTTCCCAAAAAAAAACATCTCATAGACCCTATTTGCTAAAAAACAAAGTTTAAAATACAAGTGCAAAAGTTGTTATTAGTTTTATTTTATCCCATATTGTTGATTTTTGAAAACATGGAGTTAAATTTATCTTGTATAGAGCCTATTTTGACTGTAGTATCAGAATATCTAAGTGTGGGTGATAACGACATTGCTGATATGAACTTAGAATACTTGAATATTCAAATGCTCGGAGGCCCAAGGAAACTGTGAAGACCAGAATTTCACGAGAGGAATGTATGACATAGGAGGTCATATCATGTCTGTTTAGAGTAAAAATTTGTGTTATCATGTTATCAACACTATGCTCTAGAATCAAGAATCATAAGAATAAACAACTCCATACTTGTCGTGCTCACTCTAAGGGCATTTCATAGTGTATGCAAATCCCGACATGTAACAACATGGTCATAGTCACAAAGTAATTTTCATGTGGTAAATGGTCAAAAAAAAAAATCATGTCTCTAAGATCTTACATTGGGATCATGGCTAAAGCAAGGGAGGAAGCCTTCTCATGTACCAAAATCTTTGTCCGTAGTGAGTTTCATGAAGGCTATTCTAATGCAATCATTTTGTTGAGCAGGGTAATGGGAGAAGAGGCCACAAGATATTTTCAAGATTGGATGGAACAATTCATCCTCATTGTCATCAAAGGAAAATAAATGATTGATTGGGGGAAGATAATAAGTGACAACAATCATCATCAATTTATTGAGTTGTAGGTTACCAAAAGTTCTTGATGACATCATATTTGGTCTATGCTCTTGCGAGAAGAAAACCATTTAGAGGTTTGACCCTCACTCATAACATTTCTCAAAGGAATCATCCTATGAAATGTATTTACCTTAGCTCATGTTTACCTAGGTAATTTATTTACCTTTATTGTATTTATCCTCACCCACTTATGTGTGTGGATATTTCTTTTCATTTATTTAGATATTAATCTAATTGTTAGGTATAGTTCTTTCCTTGATCTATGGTATTGAATAGATCCTTGATGTGTAGTTCTCTCCTAAATCTATGGACTTAACTAGTTCTTTGATGACTAGTTATTTCCTTGATTTATGGATTAATCTACGACCTTGAATGGTTCTTAGATTGTTGTTCCTTGCCTATATAAGAAAGGCACATTATCATTGTATTTCATTGAGTTCCATAATAATATATGATACTACTGCTCATTTGTTTGCAAAGCTTTATGTCAAGTTATTCTGGTGAATTACTTTCATCTTATTGATTGTGGTGTTTGATTAGCATATGTGTTCTTGGCTTGGTATGATTTGGTTATCGTTCCTTTTATGGTATTAGAGCAGGAGATTGCTATTGACATCCGTCTATAAGTTTTATTTTGTAAATAAATTCTTTGTATATTCATATATTCACGTTTGAATGTATTTTTGTTGTGTTCATTTCTATGTAAAATAGAGGCTTCCATTGGATCCGGAAGGTGATAAAACCCTAAGATCGATTATAAACGACAATTTCTCTTTTGCAGTATTTTTTTGTTGCAGAGAAACACACTAGGTCACCTCGAGATTTGCACCATCCGGGAAAGAAAATATTCCCTTTTTTGGCAGGGTACCAGGATGGCCATGCACAGATTACGCCATATTGAGAAATTTTGTAGCCTATTATTTTCAGCAACATAAGTCACTATACACATAGTCCCGAAATAATAATTTTTACTTGAAGAAGCGGTTGGATGTGAATTTCTTGGAAACAAGTGACACACCCTAGAATAGTTAATCGAACACACCCATTCAAATCCTTAGCCCCTGCTCATATGGTATGGTCATATGAGGGCTTAAAGCTTGTGATTCCTACTAGTAGGTGCTTAACTCCATCTCCTTTCATTGATTTGTGTGGTGAAGGAAAGAACTCTTTATTCTATTTTAGTGGAAACTAAAATAAATAGTAGAACATAATATTGAAAATGACCTAGTAACTCGGTTTTGAGTGTCATTTTTGTAAAAACTTGTTTTTATGCTCTTTTCATTGGAAATATTTATTTTGAGAATTGCACTATAATTATAAAGTGTCATATTGTAACATGCCAAAATATGGGGGCTCTTGTTGCATTATTTGGGGCTCTTGTTGTATTGCTTGGTTCTTGCATTTCTTTTGGTGATTTTTTGAGGATGGTTTCTTTATCTACTTCTGCATTAGATCATGTTGAGCCATTAAAAACACATAATTACCACACATGGAAACCAAGAATGGAAATAATAATTAAGAGGAAAGGATTATGGGCTTTAACTTCTTTAGAACAACCAATGTTCACTAGAGAATATGAAAAATTTCAGTACCAGTGCAAATTTGATGAGTGTATGGGTTTCATAGGAACTTATGTAAGTAACAGTCTTTCGTTTCATTTGGAAAAGTGTAACTCTCCTTTAAAAATATGGGATAAATTGGAGGATTTATTTGGTAAGGTGGATCATATGAGAGCCGTGAAACTTGAAATTGAGATTACCTCTCTTAATCTTGAAGATTTTCCAACAATTATAGACTATCTTACCAAGTTCAAGAATTTTTTGACACAATTGAAGGGGAGTGGAAGAGATAAGAAAGATGAAGAGTGTGTTTACTTGATTCTATCCAAGTTGAGAGGACAATTTAAAATATTTTCTTCTACAATTTTCTCTAACATGGATTCCTTAGGGGACGCATTCAAAATGTCTAACTTAGAAACATTTTGTGAAAGACTTACTAGGGAAGAATCCAAATTGTCTCACCTTGAGTCTTCTACATCTCAAAAGGCATTAGTTGAATCTAATACTAAGGGAAAAGGAAAACCAAATCCACCACTTCTTCATCTCAAAGTTCTCCTAAACCCAAGGAGTCTTCTAAATCAAAGAATAAGTCTAGCCTTTCATGCTCTTTTTGTGGGGGTATTGGTCATGAAACATAGGTGTTATAAGTGAATGCAAGCCTTAGAGGATGCGGTCAAGAAACACAAAATTTATATCTCTAATCCACGTCCTTATAATCAGCATGGAAAAACACTTAATGTTGTTGGGATATCTTAGTCACCACTTGCAGATATTGGGGTATAGATTTTGGTGCTTCTCATCACATGACTTCTTCCAAGGAGCCTTTTTTTCTCTCTAGGTTTTAGTTCTACTTACAAAATTGAGGTTGGAGATTCTTCCTTTCTTTCTATTGAGGGAAAAGGTGATATACAACTTGATGGTGGTAGTATCCAAGATGCACTATATGTTCCTAACATCACTACAAATTTTCTTTCTATATATCAAATTTGTCATTCTGGTCAAGGGAAAACAATGAATTTTACACCACATGGGGCGAAGTAAGAAATTTGTTGGAGCCTTATTCACTTGTTGCTCAGGGTATTATTGATCATAGTTATAGACTATATCACTTTGAGGGTTTTGATGACACTTCTTCTATAGGGACACAATTGGTTTATCATGCAGATTTAGAGAGTAAGATTTGGCATGAAAGATTTAGACATCTTAATTACATATATTTGAAGGAGTTGAGAACTCATGGTATGGTAGATGGTCTTCCTAGAGTTTCTTGTCTTGAGGGAGTTTGCTTTGGCTATGCATTAGAGAAACAACACCAAGATCCATTTCCTAAGAATTTTTCTAAGAGAGCTTCTTCACCCCTTGAGCTTGTGCATAGTGACTTGATGGTTTTTCCAACCCCCTCTTTCAATGGAACTAAGTATACACCTACTTTTATTGATAATTTCTCGAGGTGTACTTGGGTTTATTTTCTCAAGTACAAAAGTGATGTGTTTTCACACTTCAAAGTCTTCAAGGCTTTGGTCGAGAAACCATCATCCGTTGCATAAAGAATCTTCATTGATAATGGGGAGTACTTCAGAAATGAGTTTTCTAAATTTTTGGCAACTCAAGGCATTATTCACTGAAAGATTCTGCTCCTCATACTCCACAAGAGAATAACTTAGTAGAATAGAAGAATAGAACTTTGAAGGAAATGGCTAACTATATGATGCATTCTAGAGATATACCTCCTTTCTATTGGGAAGAAGCAATTAATTGTGCTAACTACATTTAGAATCACACACCACACAGAGCACTTGAGAATTTGACTCCAGAGGAAGCTTGGTCCAACACTAAGCTAGATGTCTCATTTTCTTAAGTCTTTGGGAGCCATCCTTGGACCTTTTTGACAAAGAAGAAAATGAAATATTTGGATAAGAAGAGTAAACCCTTGATCTTTATAGGGTATTGTAAGGACATGAGAGCTTAATGACTTTTAGATCCTGATACACATGATGTTCTTTTTCAAACACATGTTTGGTTTGATGAGAACTTCACTCCTCATGGTTCTTCATCTTCTTCCATGCCTCCTTCTTCATCTCATCTTGAGGATCCTTTCTTTGAGGAGATTTATGAGGAGGTTATAGATGTCATTGAGGATCCTATTCCTACCGAGGTTGTCACTATGCCTAAGTGGGCTCATACTACGATTTATGAGGCAACACCTTTCGTACAGGATCTTCTACCCACTAGGTATCATCACACACATTCAACAAAGTTATGGGATTTTGTGTCGGGTAGTTTACGAGGATCCACAGTCTTTTTCAAAGGATCATGGGATACATGAGTGGGATAATGCGATGGAAGCTAAGTATTATTCTTTTATGAATAATCATACTTGGGATTTGGTATCTCTTCCTAAAGGAAGAAATATGGTAAGGTGTAAGTGGGTATACCAAACTAAATACACAGTGGATGGGTCCATTGACAAGTATATGGATTTTTTTATTGCAAAGGGTTTTTCAAAAGTTCAAGGTATTGATTACTCGAGACTTTTTCACCTGTTGCCAAGATGGATTCTGTATGCCTTGTAATTGCTATTGCTACATCACAGGGGTGGCTTGTATACTAGATGAATGTGAAGAGTGCCTTCTTACATGGAGATCTACAAGAGGAAATATACATGGAGAATCCATCTGGATTTTTTTAGTATTCTTCTCTTGTTTGTAGGCTCCGAATGTCTCTCTACGGTCTCAAACGAGCCCCTCAGGTTTGGTATGAGAAGATGGATTATTTTCTTCTATCTTCTAGTTTTGTTCATTGCCACTACGATCATACAAGTGTTTATCCAACATGTTGGTGAGGATATTGTGATAATTTTATTGTATCTTGATGATTTGTTACTTACTAGTAGCTCTTCTTCCCACATTCAGAGTATTTAGAGGGATCTTTCTACATAGTTTGACATGACAGATCTTGGGCTATTGCATTATTTCCTTGGTTTGCATATTTTTTAGAAAGATTCAGGGATTCATTTGAGTCAGTAAAAATTACACCCATGATCTTCTTAGGTACTTTGATATGGATGATTGCAAGCCAAGTCCATCTCCTTTTCAGTCTAGAGTTACTCTTACTTCCACATGTACCACACCACTTTGTGTTCCTACATTGTATATGTAGTTGGTTGGCAGTCTCATGTACTTGAACCATACTCATCCTGATATTTCATTTGCAGTAGGGCTTGTATCTCAATTTGTAAATTCTCCTCATAGTAGTCACTAGTAGGATGCTAAAAGGATTTTGCGCTGTTTGCACGGCACTTCCCACTTTGGCCTATGCTACACTAGGGGTTCTACTCAGTTGGTTGGGTATACAAATTCAGATTGGGTAGGTTCTATTGATGACATGCATTCCACTTATGGCTATCATTTTTTTATTTGTTCTTCTCCGATTCTTTGGCGTGTAAAAATCAATGTGCTATTGCACTTTCATCTTTAGAGTCGAGTACACGGTGCAACAATTACGGTGAGTTAGTAGATTATTTGGATTTGAAATTTATTGACAAAGTTTGGATTACCACAAGATTCACCGACTGTACTTTGGTGTGACAACCAAAGTGTAATTCACATTTCTCATAACCCAGTTGAGCACCAATGGACCAATTATATTGAGATACACATCCACTTCATTCGTTAGCACATTCAGGATGGAGTTATTTGCTTGGAGTACATTCGACTTAGTAATAGATTACGTACATATTTATGAAGCCTTTTGCATCACCTCGCTGCCTTTAGTTGCATGGAATACTTGGGGTTTCAGAAGTTGTTCTTGGGGGGTGTTTGTGAGAACATCTTCCTTCTTCTTCTTCTTTCTCTTTCCTTCTAGCAGGATTCTTTCCTTCTTTTGGCTCAATATTTCTTCATGGATATATTGTATATGAGTACCTCATTAGGCCTAGTTTCTAGGACTCATCGTGGACATGTCACTTCTATTTTGACCCCTATCATCACTTGAGGGGGTGTTAGGGTAGGTATTTACCTTATCTCATGTTCACCTAGGTACTTTATTTACCTTTATTATATTTATCCTCACCCACTTGTGTGTGTGGATATTTATTTTTATTTATTTAGATATTAGGGGATATTATCTAGTTGTTAGGTATAGTTATTTCCTTGATCTATGGTATTTACTAGATCCTTGATGTCTAGTTCTCTCCTAAATCTATGGACTTAACTAGTTCACTCATAGCATTTCTCAAAGGACTCATCCTATGAAAGGTATCTATACCTAACCATCAAGGAGAGAAAAATTCATTTTTAAAGGGTGAATGATGCATTCACTATGTTTTTCATACGATTGTTGGAAGGTAACCCTAAGTCAAGACTATCTTCTTAGGATGCTACATTGATCAAGAGATATGAGTCTCGTTTCATTCAAATTTTAACCTTCTCATACATCAGAGTATCAAGGTTTGATATCACTCCATGTAAGCTCCTAATATACCTTAACAATAATATCATAATGTTTGAGTTATGTAGGAAGCTCGCCCATGTTAAATAAAAAATAAAACATCATAAAAATAAAGGTGTGTTATTTCTTATCTTCCTTAGAATCTTATCATGTAAGAATGCCACTGATTCCTAAAACTTAGAAGCTTAATTTTCTCCTTTGAACCTCTATTCATATACACCAGGGAATATTTCAACATCTGAAGCAACTCTAAGACCTTTTATCTTCCAAATTTGCACCATGTTCCACAAATCAAATATTATTGGGTCAATTTCTCGAGATGATTTTGAGGTAAGAGAGTGTGATCACATGAGAATGACCATTGGCCAGATGAGAAATTTAAAATTTTATTGATTTGAGGATGGACTAGAAGATGATGGGACCAAGTTTTATGATCCTAAATATCAAGTGGTGAAGATTTCGCCTCTCCCATAAGTCTTGCGAAATACACGGGAGTCAAAAGACATAGATGAATGAATTGAAGTGGTAATCAAGAGATCCAATGAATGGTTAAAGAAAAAGAGGGTTGTTATCATTGAATCAAGAGGTCTTTAGAATCTCAAAAGGTAGCCATATCATATCCCCACTTGAAGGAAAATGAGAAGACTCTAAGCTCTGTTCACTCGGGAGAGCTCATGAAAAGGAAATCAATGGAATATGAGGTTCCCCACTATAGGAGGTTGCGCGAAAGTGAGATCCATTTAAGATCTTGTAGAAGTTATAGAGTAAGAAAGATTTATCCCTCCAATCCACTAATCCCTCATCATTCTCCAAGCATATCCTCCTCTCTGACTACGAAAAAACACAACAAATTCAAGATGTACCCTTTGTCCGAGCCTAAAATTGTAATCATGACCAAGTGATGAACTTGAGAGACAGCTAAAATATTCCCATGGGTACAATAAATTATCGGAGGAGAGACCACACATTATAACAATAAGCGGTGCTAAATTTTCAATCCATTTCAATGAAGGTGAAAATAAACGACATAAGAAATCTCAATTTTCTTCCTACTTCTTCAATGGTACCTCGGAAAATCGGTATGTTTAATTAGCTTAGCCGAAGGTAGTCAATACCATTGGTGAGATTACCCCATTTGAATATGAAATGACCATAATTCCTCTAGAGCCAAAAACACATGAAGGATATTCTCATCTATTCAAATAATCTTCCACTCACCTTCTTGCAAGAAATGAGGAGTACAAGGAGAAGATTGAACAACTGGAAGAACATGTGAGAACTCTCACCTCATATGTTCAATCCTTCATGTATCTGAATGTCACCCCATCTCTCCCAGCTAAATAAGTCACTCCCATTAGTAGCTTTGATCCGAAATCAATTACAAGGACACATGGATTCACAATGTAAGGTAGTGTTAATGATAAGTGGGTGACAAAATTCTTGAGAAAGGTAGAACCTTACTTCCATAAATTCTCTCACTATTTCAATTCATGTTTTCCATTTCTATGAATGTAAATATGACAAGGGATGAGATTAAAATTGAGAAATAACATTGGGATAGATTATTTCCACTAGTAAGCTGAGATGGGAAAAATCAATTCTTTTCACAACCCATATTTTCATTCTATTTGTCACAAAATAAGATTTAATATATGAAATAATTTACGAATGCAAGAGGACTAGTACTGTTATGTAGTCCCATTTATAACTATACATACATACATATATTTGAAAGGATATGTATACTTATACATAGTTACACATGCGACATTGTAACCAAATTCATCATCAAGAATTCATGGATTACTTAATATTATAACTATTTTTGTTGTACTTAGTTATATTATTTCACCTTACCCTCTTTTGAGTGTGATGATTTCGTAACATGATACAATATTTCATTGTTGTACTTGTTTACATGATTCTACTTTATCTTGCTTGTTGTAGGTAATGATTTGCTAATATTGGTATATCATGTTACATGGTTGTATTTACATTATTTGGTTTTGGGAAATAAGTCATAATTGTTTTATGATATGACTAACCTTCTTGTGTTGTTACAACGGTCATATACCATAAATCCTTAAGATGGTCTTCAATATGTAAGAACCGATCAATTTTGGAATCATCAAGATCAATGTTTATTTAATTTTTATACGAATGATCTTGACTCTACATTGGTGTAGATGCATTGTTTTCCTATAGTCTTGGACCATGGAAAATTTTTGCAAGGTATAATTGTCTTGGTTTAATTGGTCTTAGATCATGGTAAGTTGGAATTTAAAATCATCGGTGAAATATATTGGTCCTCGACCATACTCAAGTGCATTATGATTTTTGGATTATGGAACTTTGGATAGTTTTGAATTTAACTACTAAGGTCAATGACTGACCACACCATGCAGGGTTAATAAGTGTTAAACTTAAGAGATTTGGTTATAAGGTTCATGATAGGGAATTATGGGTCTAAGCCCAAGTAAATGTATTGTTTTTTAATTTGTAAGCTTGGATTTTTCTAAGTTAGTAGAAAATGGTATTAGAACCATATATGGGGGACAATAATAAGTGTTGGAAATAATAGTGATGATGGTCCTCAACCAAATCCACATGTTCTTTGATTATTGAATATTGTGCACCTGTAACTTAGGTTTTTATTTATTTTTAACTAGTCTTTGATCTCTCATAGAAATTCATTCAAGTTGGGGGAATGGCTAGTAGTGAGTTTCAATAAACCATTATGTGGCACTTGTAAGGATTTAAAATTTTTAATGAAGGTAATTTTTTTGAAAATAACGAAGCTTCCTCAAGAAGTTATCGCATGTAATACACTCAAACCATTGTTTTTATTGTATTGGTTGCTTGTTCAAGATCTTCCTTTGTTGAGTTGTACATGGCGATTATGTACGGGTTGTTTTGTTGAGATATTTTTACATTTTTTCTTGCTAAAAAGATGTGCTACTATTATTATTAATCATGGCATTTAGTTTGATTATAACCATGGAAAGTACAAGGTTCTTACTATTGGGTTATGACTAGTTTATTGGTTTGATCATCGTGGTGATTTTTTCAAGAAATTTAGAGGGAAAAGTTATAGAGCTTTTCGAGTTTATCGTGCATGGATATCAACTCCCTTTCTTGTTGTCTTTTTCAAATCTAATGAATGTTATGGTGTTATCTTATTGCTTAGTCATGTGATATTTTCATTTGCAAATTGATAGAAAAATGAAGAATAGATGTTCAATTTTCTTTTTCTTATATGGTTATTTGTCGAATGTAGAAAAGGAAACATTTCGCATAATCGGGTATATTTTAAAATGGGAAAAATGGGAATTTAAATCCAAATATTTATTGTAAATTGTATGTTGTTTTCATTGATTGTGAACATTTTTTTTTATTACAAGTTGTGAAATTTGTTTGAGTTATCTTGTGTACTTATTATGGGTTACAAGGAAATACGCCATTTTTTTCGCATGCATAGATTATACCCAAATGGCAGGTAATAATGGAGCTCATGAAAAATATTTTGAGATAGTGACTAGTCTACAAAAATATTGTGACATGAAATGGGGTTTTTTTGTTAGATATTTCTTTTTAATTTCTACTCCGAGGCATTGAGGTTTTGATTAGTGAATATTTTCCTTAGAAACCCAAAACAATATTCTTTTCTGAATCGATACATTCAATTTTGGAATTCATTAATGTATTCTAGAATAAAAATAACCTTATTCTCTTGACTAGGTTAAGATGATATGGTTCTATTGTTACATCCTTTGTGTCTGGTTTGTTCTTAGAGTGGTAGCTTGGTGTTTAAATTTTGTTCTTGGATATTCTACCACTTTATCTCTAATTGTACGGATATTTTTATTTCCTATTCTAAATTAATAAAATGGAATAACAAAACTAACTAACCTCATAAAGCGGGGGTTTATGGATACCCGTGGTCATTGATTTTGATAATTGATGGATGATCGGAAGAAATGATCCGACTTTCACCAAATAGAGAGATATGCAATCAAAGAAAACTAAATAAGAAATATTAGATAAGATGAATAGATGAGATACTTGGAAAAGTCCAATTCCAGGAATCCAAAGAGACTTCCCTAGAGGATGTCATCTCGTTTTTAAATAATTAAGTGATTTTGACAAAATGATAAATAATGACAACAATAGATAATGAAAGATAAGAAGATAGAACTCAAGATCAAAGGAAAATCCGAATCGCCTTTATGTTCCTAGGATAATGTGGAGGCTATCTAGATGGATTTGAAATAATCCTACCAGTATTTTGTTGTTTCTTATTGGATCTTGTGTAGGAACTCAATACGATACTTGATGTCTTTGATGTTCATTACAAATAGGATGACACATAGTGTGAGATCGTAAAGGATATCAATTTTTTCCCTAAAGAAAGTTTTCTTAATGACCTGGGAGGTCGCAAATTCTTATAATGGGGTGTGATTGGCCTAGAATAGTCATCTAAAGCAAAGACATACTTGCAAAAGAGATGTTAAATGTAGAGATATTGATAGAAATTGATTAAAATGCTATGATTAATAAAAAGATACTCATAAACAAGAATCCCAAGTGATTCAAAGGAATCACTGGTGATTTATCTGATCATGGGTGATTCAAAGGAATCATGGGAGATTCAAAGGAATCACTGGCGGTCATTGTTAAAAGATCTTGATTTCTCTATAACGATAAGTTGATTTCAAAGAGAGATCAAAATGATTGATTTGGCTAAATTTGATGTTATAAAAAAATGATGAAGTAAATAAAAGTACCTTGAAGTGATAAGAAGGTGAAAAATTCCTACAAATGGTGATTTGAGGTTGATATAGTTAATTGTTGATCTCCTGGGAGGTATGTTGAGGACCAAGCTACAAAAATTGATATGTGAGGGCTTATTGGAGAGATTTTTGGTGTTGTGGATTCTTCTTCTTGTCTTGAGGATCTATAGAGTTGTAGGGATTCACTTTTTGATAGAAACAAGAGTCCAAGAATGTGAAATATTTTTGAAGATCCTTGAAACAAGAGTGAAAATTCCTATTTATAATCGTTTGGAGATTTTTAGAATCACACAGGATTCGGGAATTATGGGGAAAACATTTATAAGTGGTTGAAACCACTTCCTAAATGGTATTTTCAGGTAAATTGATGAGGGAAAATGGTTTTAAAGAGGTTATACGAGTTGGGGAGGTTAGGAGGTTGGGGTAAAATGGGTTAGGGATAGTTTGAAAATGGTTAGGTGGTTTTAGAGGGGGTTAAGGTAATTATATGGGTAAATAGTAATTTATAAGGGTGTAAAATTGGATTTTTATGGGATGGGGGAAATGATTTAAGAATATGTTTTATAATGTTATGTGTTGATAAAATAATGTGTGTGTCCAAGGAAGTAGGTGGGTGACGAAAAACCGGTGTCTACATTTGCCCCTTTTTGTCGAGTAGTTTGTGATGACCAAAATTGTTGGACAAAAAACGGTTTGAGATAGCTTGTTTTGTGTTTGGATGGGTGATCCCCCCTCAAATTGGGGGTGTTTGTGACAAAGTGCAAGGATCACCAATTTGATTGAGTTGATTGGATAGTTTTGACATGTGTGTTTCATTTGAAGTTTCCCTAAGATGAGGTATCAAAACAAGATGGGTGCCGCCATGGAATCAAGTGATAGGGAGAACTAAAGGGTTTGTGTCCTATAGATGTATGATTCGTAGGGAGAAAATATAGGTTGCAATGACAATGGAGCTAAATGATATGGTAACCAAAGGGTTCATGTCCACGAAAACATATAGCTTCGATTATTATTTAAGGTAATAAAATGAATCCACAAAGGATTGTTAGTTTTGAGAGTTTTGAGGCCCTCAAAATGAAGCACACTTTTGAATAAATATGTTATGAAAGTGTGATAATGTTGTTGATGTGTTTTTAATGATTAAGGGGAATCATGAGTGATTATAAGGAATCACAAGTGATTTAACCCAATCGTTGATGATTATGGGAATCGTCGGTGATTATAGGAATCACTGGTGATTTCAGGGAAGGATAACATGTTCCATATAAATAGTTGGTTTAATCATGATAATTTTATTTTTTATCATATGATTTATGATATTTAGAGTTCTTTATTGAGTGATAATTGAAAAATGAAGGATGTAGGAGGATTTAGAAGGTTGAGGAGGCCCACCCAGGGGGAGGTAGGTACCTTTTTTTGAAGTTTTTGTGTGTTTTTTTAATTTTGTTTTTGGGGTCCATACAGGGGCATGTTTTTGAGTCTTTGAAATGTTGGAATTTTTTTCAATCACTTGGGATTTGGATGAAACACCAATAATTGGGGTGAATCACTTTGGTGATTGTGTTTTTGTGCAATTTTGATTGAATTTTTTTAATGAATGTTTAATGTTTTTGTGGATGCGGTGAGGGATAAATTGACCATTAGAGATAGGATTCTTGTGACCCTAGAGGATTTGAAGGCTTGGTTGTCATAAGAGGATTGGTTTCATTTAGATGTTGTAGGTTTGGGGGTGATGCATCATTATAGACTTATCCATAGGAAACAATGATTATTAACCCCATTATTGGAGAGGTGGGATCCCACTAATTATAATTTTTGGTTGCTGATGGTTGAGATGATGATCACCCGAGATGATGTACACAAGATTATGATATTTCTTGTGCATGGAGAGGGGATATATTTGATTGATGAGATGGAGAGGGTCGGGGTGATGAGGAGATTATATGGAGATGATGCTGAGGGTGTAGAGTTTTCATCGGATGAATTTTCATACAAGGATTTGTATGCTCCTGAGATAGAGGGTTGTGCTTTGATGACCCTTATGATGATAGGGATAACTTATTATGATTTTCCCACCTTTCTTTGGGGGTCGATTTCCTTGGATTATGACTAGTGTATTGGTAGATATGATGGAGTAGAGGATTGTCTTTCTACAAGTTCCTTTGTTACTAGCGCAAACACACATAAAGTTTTGGTTGTGGAGGATTAAGAAGAGGTTTGGGATCGATGTTGGCTTTTTGATACAGTGTTGGGCATATGAGAACATTGCAGTAGCTCATCCTAGAGGTACCCGTGGGGATATCTGCTAGTATTGGAGAGGTTAGTGGGTTTGTGCGATGACATTACGATAGGGGGATGTAGGTCCAATACAAAGCGATGATTACTATAGATAGATATTATTAGGTTTATAGGTGGTGATATCAGGTGGATACAATATATTGGGTTTACAATGTGGGAGGGAGAGGAGGGTGAGCTTAGGGCCACCTAGTAGGATCTATGGGTGCAAGGCTGATGGTTGGGAGAGTGGGAGTTGATCTGATTCACTCATTTCATGTGATAGTTTGGGTTAATTCAGGATGTGCCAGAGGTAATAGTGGTATATAAGTGTGAGGATGGAGATGTAGAGATACCATTTCCAATGGTTACTGTTCCTGTTCCATGCCCAATGAGGAGGTGGTGATGGGCGTGATGAATAGGGGTGCCCATGATAGTAGATGATGTTGAGGTTATGGAGGCATTTGTTGTATGGTAGTGAGCTCGGCTTACTTGAGGTGATACACACGTGTGTGCCCATTTAGAGGTGTCTCACTAGAGAGGTGATAGTGGTAGTGAGGGCGGGGATGAGGCAGGCTGGTGGTGGTGCTTGATAAAACATCTCTTAATATTACCACTATTGCACATTTGGAGGATGAGAATGCCACATTACTAGCTAAGCGGACTACCGTGACTACGATGAGGGATGGGCTATGGGTTGAGTGAGATAATTTGAGTCGAGTAGCTAGCAAGTGTATAGGAAGAGATAACATAGGCTATAGCTGACCGAGATAGATCAAGACAACATCGAGAGGTCTTAAGAAAGCCTCTTAGAATCATAGTTACTTGTATTAGGGGCCAAGATACAGGTGGCTAGAGCTCAGGTTAGTGGATAGATGGGTCCACCTGTTAGTATTAGCTTGGCTAACTACTAGTCATTATGTGAGGAGCTTATATATTATGAGGAGATTTTTTTGGTGGGTGCTTCCTAATGAGCCTATTTTGCTATTTATTTGGTTCGAGAGACGAGTGGGTCCTAGTGTTAGTCTGTAAGTGTGGGTCAGCCACGTCGAGTGGTCCAGATGGAGGTGGTCCTAGTAGAGGACCTGATGGAAGTGATCCTAGTAGAGGTCCCATAGATGTCATCCTAGTATAGGACCTAGTGGAGGTGATGGCGGTGATTAAGGGAGTAGTGCTCGAGGAGACATTCTCTTATCGAATGTCAATTTTACTAAGTGATATGATATTTTTGATATATATAGATTTTTATAAAGCCTATTATTGATGAATATGTATTCAATATATATGGATTTTGAGACTCTAGATGATGTATAGTGATGTGACATATGTTTATATATATGATGAGTATGATTTGGGCTCATGATCTATGTGTTGATTTTTATTTAATGTGATGTGATATTGAGATTTATTTGTGATTATATTTGATATTGATGGGTGTTAATGTTATGTCGATGTTGATAAATTTTGATGTAGATGGATATTGGTAGATGATGGTGTTATATTGTTTTGATGTGTTGACTTTAATGTGATCCTTTTGTAGATAAAATTGTGGTTTAATATTGAATAAGAATAAAACATGAAATGATTTATTTTACACTAGATTTGATACATATGTGATGGGAATTAGTATAGTGAAGGATCTTGCATTTTTGGCCTTATAAAAGATGTTAACATATGACTAATAATGGGTAGTCACACATAGGATCTTGGATATAGATGGAAGTGAAAAGTATACCTTCCTAGAACATGGGAAGGGTTGACACATGTAGGTTGTGTGGGAGAGTAGGTTCTCCTTTCAATTGTTTTATAGAGAGATGCCCCAACTTTACATTTTATTTTTGACACAAACTAATCAATGCGAGAATTTTTCTTTGATGGGAAAGCTAATTGATGTGGGAAGATTTCCTAGGATGATTTTGATATTTTTACTTTTTGAAGGTTGATTGATGTGGGAAGCCTTTTTACATGGGTATCCAATCTTTGTGGGAGTGTTCTATGATTTGTATTTCGCTAATAGCCATCCTTTGAGGGATTGGTCTATGATTTTGATAGGTAGTTGTCCTTGAAGGGATCTGCGTCTAATTTTTAGTTTTGATAATATGATTTTTGATTTTTGATAGCTATCCTTCGAGGGATTAGTCTATTTAATTTTGAAAAGATGCATCCATAGAATTTTTTTGACTTTGTTTTATGATGAAGGCATTCCTAATAGACCATTTCTAGGAGGAGGAGAGATGTGTACATAAACTACACGTGTTGCCCATGATATGTCTTCGGTTGGTAGACATGGTAGGTGGATGTAATGATTGTAGGCTTCCTACTAAGGAGGAACTTGTCCATGGGAAAGATGTGATGAACAAAGCCGTGGTGTTCATCTTTAAGGTCTTAAAGATAATTATGGAATACCACATGCTTTCAAATCATTATAATGATGAAAAGAAGGGTTGATGATAGATTAATATATTTTGATATGACTACTTTCATGATGGTCAATGTGTTAACAATAAAAAGGACACAAGTGCAAGGTATTCAAAGGTTCCTTTTCAGGTGTACCATCAAGGGAGGATAGACGATAAGCTCCTAACCCATACTTTTGAGTGATGGCATATGGATTGATCTAGTAAGGGAAAAAAATTTCCACATTTAATCCTTTCAAGAGTAGTGATAGTTGTTTTTATTTGAGGAAGAGATCACCTATGTTAAAGTCAGGTTATTTTACATGTTTATTATATGCACACTTGATGTGCTCTTAGTATACAAGATGATGTTCAAGAGTTGTTAGATATCATTCATTTATAAATTCTAATTATGTTAGATGTTATTAACGTTAATACTTGTTAAGGATAAAATCTCCAAGGGATACATAAAGTGATGAGATTTCAATTTCAAGAGGAAATTTTTTCTTGGAGCCATAAACTAGAGAAAAAGGTGTAGCACTTGTAGGAGTACAGATCTAGTACGATAAGCCCGAGAGAGAGAAAACATGATCCAGGAGGTGCCAATTTATACCTACTTGATCGATAGTTTTCATGAGAATTTTATTAAGTATTTTTTAGAAGCCTCGGATTTTCCATTTAGTGTGGATAGTATGGTAATGAGAAGCTTATTTTAATCTTTGAATGTCACATATTTTCTTAACTTCTTTATTCTTTAAGGATTTTCCATTGTCATTGGCTAGCTTCCGAGGAATATCAAAGTGAAATATGATGTATTGATAGATGAAATAGATGATTTTATTAGCTTTAGTAGAGATTATAGGAATAACCTCTACCCATTTAGTGAGGTATTTAGTATCGTAATGATGGAATGATGTCATTGTGATGAACGAGGGTTGTGAGACCTATAAGATGTAGCCCCATTGTGAAAATGGCCATAGGTCTTAAGAGGGTTATAAATATTGATTGGGAATGTGAGTGATCTTTGAATGTTATTGGAATTTGATACATTTATTAACATATGGACAAAAATATTGGTTAAGATTAGGCCAATAGTAGCCCATTCGAAGGACACGATTAGTGATGCTTGTCCCATTAAAGTTTCCATCGCATATCTGCCATGGACTTCCTGAATGGTTTTAGTTGATTCATGAGATTGTAGGAATATTGATAAGAGACCATCAAATCCACATTTATATAAAACACATCCTACGATGACATATCGGGTAGCGCATTGCAGAAAATCTTTGTTTAGCATTCTTGGACATGATGAAGGAATTTTGGATTCTGAGAAATGATCAAATGTATGGTTATACTAGAGGTCAGTTGGATTGTTTTTAATGGTGTTCATAGATATAATTTCATAGTCATGAGATGGCTGATCAAGCATATGGAAAACAAGAAACAATTTAGACTCATCACTTGGTGGAGGGATGGGGGATGCGAGGAAGCCATAGTCTCTACAAATTTCTTAGAGGACCATGAAACTATTTTGATAGTATAATGATAGAATGCTTTTAAGATGAATTCAACAATGGTTTTATATTTTGTATTTTTTTTTTTACATTGAAAATTTATTTTTCTTTGATTGATTACAAGTTGTGAGTCCTTGTATATGTCCAAGATTTGAAAACCAAGCATGATGGTGGTTTGGAGACCCATGATTAGAGCTTTGTATTTTTCTATGTTGATAGTACATTCAAATTTTAATTTGAATGATAGAAGGATAAGAGTCCCCTAGGGATGTATAATGACGAGGTCAGAACCTCCCCCTTACTGACACTTAGATCCATCAAAGAAAAGTTTCATTTTAAGAGGGGTGTATTTGTGATTAATAGTATTGATAGATTTGTGAAGAAATTATTCGCGAGGTGGTTTATTATTAGGTAGAGGAGATTCGGTGAGCTGATCGGTGATAAATTGCTTTGATATATTTCTATGGGATAAACTCAAGGTCAAACTCGATCATGAGCATAAGACACTTTGAGTGATGCGATTATTGTGATATT
>CM031237.1:429245746-429278103 GCA_018340775.1 Taxus wallichiana var. yunnanensis
AAGGCCGCACTCCAACCACTTGGCCCAAGGTCGCACCCAACCACTGCCCGACCTGCCAAGGCCGCACTCCAACCACTGCCTCCACCCAAGGCCGCACCCAACCACTGGGCCCCACCTAAGTGCCGCAACCAACCTCGTTTGCCCACCAAGGTCAGAGCAACCAACCTATTCTACTCGACCTAAGGCCTCAACCTACCTATTCGGCCCGACTCTGACTTACGGCCTCAACCTACCTATTCGCCCGACTCTAAGGCCTCAACTTACCTATTCAAGCCCGACCCAAGGCCTCTCGCCCCTACCCATTCGCCCACCCCAAGGCCTCGCCTACCACCTCGCCCGACCCAAGGCCTCAACCTACCAATCGCCCGACTTCTAAGGCCTCAACCTACTTATTCGGCCCGACCTATGGCCTCAACCTACCTATTCGCCCGACCTAAGGCCTCAACCTACCTATTCGGCCCCACCCAAGGCCTCGCCTACCCATTTAGCCCGACCCAAGGTCTCGCCTCTACCACCTGGCCCGACCTCCAAGGCCTCAACTCACTAATCTGCCCACCCAAGGCCTCGCCTCACTATTCGCCCGACCAAGGCCTCCTTTACCCTTTTCCGCCCGACCCAAGGCCGCAACCCAACAACTTGGCCCACCCAAGGCCGTATCATTACCCATACCATACCCACAATCAACGCTTTTATTTTATCCATCCATCATGTACCTTGTGTTCAATCGAGCTCACTGTTCGTGTTTTAGCACGATTAGGTCCTCGACTTGATCTGTCAACCAGCCTTTGCCTGCATTTCAAGACCGTGATGTTTATCTCAACCAAACCAACCATTCGTACCGCCGAACATGCCTAAACGCTCTCGTACCTTACCTTATATACCCCGGAGCTACTTCATGCTGATACCAGGATTATATCACCCTTTGTTTGGATAAACTATCGACCTTTTGCCTACCATTGCTTTGGTTTGCTTGTCAAATCATGTACCCTCCTCGCACTATTGCATTTCAACATGCGCCCGCTTCCTCGACCTACCCCACCACCTTACCATCCTCTCTACAACATGTGCACTTTATCAACCCTATCCCCGATTTCCCGCTCACTCCATCTCGTGATAGATTTGAGGGGATTACCTATACCCTTAACAGGAAACCACTTCATATTATCTGTCCGCAGCTTTACGTAACAAGCTACACGACAATAAGGGCTAATGTAGACACTCAAATTCGTGTCTCACGACCCCTCGTAACCCGCATCCCATTTCGCAACCTAACCTCATTACCTAAACTTTACACAATTATTTATTAATTACCTTGTAATTGATAAATCCACATCACCTTACCCGCCACCTCACTTTCGCCACCTCATCATGACCTAGCCCTAACCCTAAACTAAGCTAATTAAGACCCATGACTTGGTCTAGACTCACATCCATAACTAATGCCTCCTTACTACGCACCCAAAGCCGACCTTCTACCACTTGACCAAGCCCGCAACTAATCTCTCGGAGAAAAGCAGGAAGGTTGGGTGTATTACTAAAAATAGCCTACTTTTTCCTTCTCACCGATGCGGTTCCTACTGACCATTGCCGTCGGTTGCGTGTGAACCGCCATCGGTTCCTCAGAATGGGCTCCCAAACCAAAACAACGGATCAGAATTTTCATTTGGGAGATCAATCAAGGATTTTGAATCAAAGGAGAGTCCAAAGCGATTAGCGAGTCCGAACTTCACTTGACCAAGCAGAGACGAGTGAAGAAACCAAAGAGTTAGCGACCAAGGAGATCAACTGCATCTTCACAAAAACTTGATGGAGAGTTACATCTTGCATGTCCTCCATTATAACATTTCTTATGCTTTTGGAATTATAGTCCTCCCAAATCCGCTTCTGGATCCATTATCCAACGTACTATTGCCTCTCTAAATTGCCATTCTTTTGTTTCTAACCATCCCATTTCCCAAAAAACTATCCAAAAATCAGCCATTACAAACTCCACAACCAGCCCGAAGATCTCTAGAACGCACCCAAGATTTGCATATCGCTAATCGCCATCGGTTATAGGTAACCGCAGACGTTCCTTTGATCAAAAACCAGAAAAACAGCCTTTCCCTACCCGGTTCAAAGCAATTTAATTGATATTTTACGTATTTTGTGTTAACTCATATCGGGAACTCGACCACCTTCGAAAGGAAGTTTCATATTTCTGGCCCAAGGCGATTCCCTCATTTATTATCTAATCAAAATCTTGTGGTCTTGTGTTCTTATTTGCGAGTAGTCCTTCCAAGACAAAAAGGAGTTCTTCGCAGTCACTTGATCTTTCTCTACTATGACGCGCACATCATCTCGACATTCTGCTGTATTCCTCCTAACCCTAACCTTATCTCAAGCTTTCTAAAAGGAACGAAGCATTTTCCGAGTGAAAACGCATTGGTGAAGGTTTCACTATGAAGTGGCTAGAAGAAACATGGACAAAGCTACAACAATCGAGAGTGTTGTGCGAGGATTTGAAGACAAAGGATGCGGAGATAACACGCATAACACAAGAGAGGGACTTTGCGCAGAAGAAGAACAAATTATTTATCAACATCGCAGAGGAGATTGGGGACAATGTCATCAGAGCAAGGCCACACTTAGAGGCTAAGGTACCACAAACGTTTTCTTCAGTGATACACTATGTGGGAAAGTTGGTGGACTTGGTACTTGAAGATGAACCTCTGCACATGACAATGCCAAGAAAGTCAGAGAAAGATGCGAGAATGAGAGAAATTTCCATGATGAGAAAGATTGCATCTTCTCAAGGGATGTTGCAAGTGTTACAAGAAGTATTGAAGAAAGCAGACCAAGATTTAAATATCTACACAGCTCTAGAGGTGTTTATCAACATAAAGACCCTAGAAGAAAACAATGAGGTCCAGAAATCAATGAAGGATGATACATTGGGCCGCACAAAAATATTATCAATAGTTAATCAAAAGCGAGAGGCCTTGATAACAAAGACAAGAGCCACACAAGACTCGCTGTTAGAAGATCTTGGGAAGCTAATTCCACGAAGATGGATCTTTTAGAAGGAAGATCGACATCAATGTCCAACATTGTGTTGGTTCTGCGAGGAATGAAAAGGGAGAGATTGCAAGAGGATGAGTTGGAATCCATTGCAGCGTGGGACATCCCAAAAAAGCAACACAAGCACTCACCGAATGGTAGGTTTTTGAGGCCAAAATAAAGGAGGAGTTTCTAGAATTGATACTACAAAATGATATAGAGGAGGTCTCTTACATAAAAATTCTTTATTTTTCTACATTCTTTCATTCTTATTCTTTCCATTATTTTGTTCTTTACTTCAATTTTTGGAGGAATACCCATTGTCGAGATGATAATTAGATTAGTTTGGGGTAATGTTGATAAGAGAATATTAGTTAGAGAACACACAAGGAGTCCACGCGGAGAGAAGGCAAGGATCGAGGGTGTGAAGGACAGAAGGACCCACGCATGGAAGGCAAGTTCGAAGATTCAGACTTAGCCGATTTTGAGCATGACGACCTATTTTTAGAAGATGGCATGTGGAACACACCAACGATGCAGAGATGTGCGCTTCATGCATTGTCTATTTTTGGAGGATTGGATCAAAGCGTTTTGCATGGAGACGAGCTAAGAATAGGATTGACACTTCGCTAATTTTAAGAGGCATATAGATAGCACAATTGTATATGTGGCTATTCCCCGTGAATGACGCGTGGCTATTAATAGCATGCAACCTATTTCTAGAATAGATAAGCGATGAAGGGCAAGTCCCCACCCTATATATATGAGTGTGATGGATGTATGGAGCTATAGGGATATACACATATGACTGAATTACTTGTATCAGATCCATACATGCATTGGTATTGTTTGACATTATTGTAAGGAGCTTCTATGTTTATTAATAGATGGAAGATATTGGCTAAATCTAAGTGTCATTCCTATGTGTAAACGAGTAGTGTATGTTATTGATTCAATCATGATTGTTATTTAACGCTTAAACTATCATAGATCTAAATGTAGCATACATTGTAGAATGATAGATTAGTTATGAATCTATGTGTTTCTTCCTTCATCACACTAACATCCTACTACAACAACCCTAAAGAGGGACCTAGTACCTTTGCGCGCTTCGGGTGAGTTCTCAGTCTGGGCTAAGTGATGTGCTAACACGTCTAGGGAGTTATTTGGTAAACTCTAGGCTGCAACAACAGGTCGATGGTAAGTTAATTATTTTCAAATGCTTTTTTTCTTAACATTACTGGACCACCCAAGGCTCTAACGTTTCTTGTATGTTATTGCAGCTCCTCTTAATCGTTCATTAAGAGGCCTTTTTCTACAAGGTATTACAAACAAATTCTTTATTGCATTTACGTCACTTTTTTAGGACAAGATTGTATTACAGGGTAAATTTACAGACATTCTATATTGGGCAATTCAATATTTATTGCAAACACTAGCAGGAAATAATTCGATTGGTGCAGCGCTTATTTGTCCAACAGAATAAAAACAAATTTCTCCCATGCCTGTAAAGCCAATAAATCTGATAAATCCAAGACTATATTCTCTTGTTGCAATTATATTCTTACTTTTTATTATGAAGCCTACTATGAAATTCCGATGCAATCAATGATCAAATGATTGGTCTTAGTCTCGAAGAACAACAGTAATGAGCGACTTTTATTGTTTATTTGTTATAAGGATTTCAAATTCAATAGTTTTGAATAAAATAATAATAGTAAGATTTTATTTTTTTGAGAAAAATTATCGCCGAACCTCTCATAAGGAGGAAATTACTAGAGGTATATCCTCCAAAGTTATCTATTGATTATGACATGGATTCGGTAGAATCAACACCGGTAAGACCTCCTCACAAAAGTGACCTCGGGGGAGATATGCGCATCACATTTACCATCACATTTAACTTCAAGTATGAAGTTATCTTTTTTATAAATAACTAATTCAAACAATTAATATAGATTATGTATGTACTACCGTATTTTAATATTTCCATTGTTCTTTTTTACATTTACTTTGTATTCGAAACTACGAGTTTGGTGATGAAGATCAAAATCATTCCGGGTGTGAAGATTGAAATGTCGAATTGTGTCTTTGTCTATACGCAAGGTATATTGTAATGTATAATATTTAGCATGTTTTGTTTCCTTACAATTTTTAGTATTTACAAATCCCAAACGTAATATTATAACAGCTTTGTTTTTTACTTCACGCAGAATATGGATTACTGCGCACATTCCTACTGCAAGCGCGACCACCAATACCTCTAACACATCCAATCCAAACAAAAAGAAGAACTTCAGAAAGAATATAAGGTTTCCTACAGAGTCAACAGGAACAATTCATCTTGCTACCATAGAATTTCCTGGACTGTCACTAGGTGGTGTTTTAAGTGTAACAACCACACATATTTTCAACAACATCACCCTTGATGAGGAGTATTTGGGCTTTGAAAGTGGTGATGTAGACAAGGGTAACTATTTTTACACCCATGATATGATTCAATCCACTCCTCCTCAACCATAACAAAATGTGCATGTAATACATGGCAGTGACTCTCCTCCTCCTCCAAGAAATGCTCCACAAATAGATGATGAAAAGATGCATTTTATATTAGAAAATATGATATCATATAGTATGGGGGAAACAATTCAAGAGGTTGTAATGTTTGATGTGGATTTGGTGCGATCTTGGGAGAGGAGAGCTAAAATTTTGATAAAATAAATAAATACACAATACCATAATCACGCTCGGAGGCATTCATTGTTTAGTGCCATAGAGAGCCAACCAAAGATGGCAGGATGTTTTTAAACAAAGCTTAGTCGTGTACGATTTCATATAGTAATGATTACAATGATGAAATTATAGACATAATGCTAAACAAGTTGGAGAATCTCAATGTTGAAGCACATGCTTACTACAATAAATGGGCTAAAGACAAGACAAATGTTTTAATAGAAAATGTTGAAAAAGAAAAAGTTGTTGTGAGTGGGATTTTAATTTTACATGCAAAATCCTAATATTATAAGCACTGCAATATATTTTTTCATTTTATCTAATAAACTAAAAATTTAATATTTCTGTTTTGTAGGAAAAATATGAAAATTTAAAGAAAGAAGCAACTGTATTTGAAGCACATTTGAAGAATTCCTACAAAATCCTGAATTCATTTGTATAGTTGAAGGAAAAAATCATTGTTATAAATAAACAAAATAATATATTGAGAAGGATAATAAAGGAGCATAAGATGGATCCGAAGTCTTACTAAAGGAAAAGATAGACACAAATGCAACACTTTTGTCTTCCGGAGATGTAAAGCAAGGAGGAGTTGAATATTCTAGAAAATATCAATACCGCAAAGACAAGATCTACAGGCATCGGGATTTATAGCGAGATAGCTATGTATATATGTAGAAAATTCCTCCACCTCTAATGCAAGAAAAAGAAAAAAATTCACCTGCAACATAAAATAAGATATGTTAGTAAAGTTCACCATTGTGCGATGTGTTGTCACATGTCACAATTCTAACACCGGCGTAGGAATTAAAAGATAGTGGCTAGCCCTTTTTAGTTTTTATTCGTGTGTATGACATAAGGACAACTATGATTTTGAATCATAGACAAAAAAGAGGATTACCTAGTAATGTTTCCTTAAATGACATAATTTTTCTGGAAGCTTTGATATGTTATGAAAACCCCCTTTTTGGAATTGTATTGGCAAATACTTTATGAATTTGTACTTTTCTTCATAAAGTAATCCGCCACATGAGAGATCGATTTCAAAAGAACTTTGGAAATTAGAATTGTACAATGTTACTTATATGTTGTTAATACAAACTATGTTTCTTTTTTATTGTTTACATAAATTTTTCTTAAATTTACTTGATTTTGTTTCTTTTAAATATTTACGTTTCGATTTATCACGATGTAAAACAAATCAATTAATGAGATATAAAAGACAAATGTGTCCTTATTTAAGTCTGAATTTGAAAACCAAATATTAAACACAAATGGGATAATTGAAACATATAATGACTTTATTCCAATGGAAAAGTTGTAATCTTTGTATGAAATAAATCAATACTTATTACATAACATTATTGTAATGGAATCTATGTGAATTGGAATGAGTCTTGGAGCAACGATTTCATTTATGGCTTGAAATCAACTGTAGCATGATATGTGGATGTGTCTCGATCCTGGATTATGTAGAATATTACTAACTCCTCTTCTTTCTACTAGTGAATTCCATAATTTCAAAGGTTCTCTATCATAAGGAAAAGACTCCACTAAGTAACGTGAAACATACAATTTGAGACAAATTTCTAGATTCCTATCCAATCTGTTTCAAACTTTTGACTTTAAAAAGGATAGTGCACTAAAAACCCTCTCATCTTCCACTAAACCCGAATCATTGTTTAGCGAGCTCATACAACTTAATATACTCGCTCAAATCTTCACTTAGAATATTAATGGAGCATATATCCTTCCAAATCCTTTTCATGGCACCGTAATCATGTGGGTTTTGTAGAAGTTGAACTTGTTGTATCATAGTATTAGCAAAATCCATCGATCATGAAATAAGTAGTTTTATTTTCAAAATACCTTCTAAACTCCATTTATCTCTTCATTCTTAGAGAAATGATCAATTAGATCACCCATGTTTTTGATAAATAAAGGATTAATAGATGGATATGGTTTTCCACCTGACAAATTCCAAAACTGTGGATTTACAACTCCCATTGCTTCAATTATTTTATCATTTTTGAATATTTCTGATTCTCTTTAGCTAGTGATTCGAGATCTTTCTCAACTTATTCCTAGTTTCCATTAATACTTGCATCATATAAATTTCTTATCACTCGTACTTCTTCTATTTTTGAGTTAGCCATATCAACTCTTTTTTGGAACGTATGAAGTGAAATCTCTCTTCCATGTGTTGTTATACATAGATGATCATGTATATTTTACTTTTAGAAGCACTGAATTTTTCAAATCATTAATGCATTCCGGTTTTCAAAAGCAAAGACCTTGAAAACTACCATCGAAATATATAAAATTTCTAGACTTTAAGAAACACGTCTTTTGAGTCTTATGAAGTATGTAATGTAGAAAGACCGATCTTGTGCATGCTTCGTTAAAATATTAAGCTTCCTCAACATGGGAAAAATACCGTAGAGTGTGAGTAAATTTTCTATGTCGGCTTAGATGACACAATAGATTTTTATCTTTATCTACATCCTGCGGTATTCAAACATAAATCCCACCAATGAAGGATATTCATCAAATATTCTACAAGCGAGTTCATACATAGATATCCATTTGGTATCTACATCTTTGAGAAGGTTTTTTCCTCTCACACCCAATAACAAATTTTTGAAATTCTAAAAATCTCTTCGATTGCTAGAATAATAGGCATACGATCACGTATCAATTCCTCCATTTTAGCTACATTTTCAAATGTGCTCACAATTTTGTAGGCGAGATTCATTCTATGAGCCATGCGGTGGACAAAAACCATAAATGGAGCAATAATTGTCCTAAGTCTAACACATGCACTATTTTGGCTCCTGCATTACATGCTACACCATCGGTTCCGATACAAACTAATTTTGTTGCAATGGAAAAGTCATCCATTCCAGCCGATATCCTTCGATTTATCACCACCAATATATATATATATATATATATATATATATATATATATATATATATATATATATATATATATTTTATATTGATGCAATTCTTAGTCATTTTATGAATTCTAAGAGGTGTGAGTCCTTATTTCATTAGAAAATGTGTAAACATGAATACATATCCATGAAGTATTATCGATCATAAGAACCTCATCTAATGAAAGGGAAATAAACTCGCCTTTTGAACACACAGCCAGATCCTCCTTTTCTACCATGATAGACATTTTGCAATCTCCTATGTTGCCACCACTAAAGATCGTAAATGAGATTGAGGAACGTTATATAAACCAATAACTTGATACAAAATTTTATTTTCTTTGAAATCGACATCGGTCTTCCCCTTTTCATTATGTTCGAAGGCTCGAGAATGGATGGTTTTAAGGTTAGATAGTATTGGTTGGTCCTGGTAAAGGTTGACGACAAAGGGTTGACAACCGAGTCACCGAGTGGTTTGATCTATAGCTTTTTTTACTCACGATCGAGGGGTCGGATGTCTAAGTTATTAGACAATGCCTAAGCCTTAGGGTCCTGACTGTAGACTCCATGGTTGGACGACTAAAGGGTCGGACGACTCGTTAGATGGATAATAGTTGACGGCCAAATGGGTTTGGGCGAATTTGGCCAGGGGTTGACCGTTGGATGACAAAGGGTTGGATGGCTAGGGTTGACAACTAGAGGTTGGATGGATCGAGTTGATGAGATAAGAGTTGGACGGATCGAGTTGGAAGGCTCGGGTCGGATGGATAAGAGTTGGTCATATCAAAGTTAGACGGATAAGAGTTGGACGGATCGCTGTTGGACGGATCGAGTGTTGAGTGGATATGAGTCGACGGTAAGAGGTCGACAACTCAGATTTTAGAGTTAGATGGGTTAGGGTTGACGGCTCAGGTTTGGATGGCTCGAGTTGAATGGCTTGTGGTTGGATGGCTCAAATTTCTGAGTTGGCGGCTGCAGATTTTCTTATGTTTACTTTGGCAAATATGTGCACGATATGATTTGAAATTGTGGTGAATTACATTCATAAGCTCTTATATATGTGTAAAATCTAGGCGAAATGAATAGTATAAGGGACATGTCAGTCAAATTTTTCGGTGAATAAGTTGGCTGTGAACCACATAATATTTACCAATTCAAATTTCCATAATCCTTGATTTTCGCGAGTTTGCGAAAATTCACCACTAAAATTTTCCCTAAGTGAAAAATAAGGTGCATTCACATTGAGCATTTGTTTAAAGCATTCTAGATAAAAAAAAACATAAGAGTATTCATTTTTATGTTAGAGTAATCTTTGCAAAGGAAGATGATCATACACAACATAATAATGATTTGTTTGGGTGATGAATTAATTTAGGAATTGGTTTTCTTTTCAATAGTATTATGAAAAGGGGACCAATAATTACGCAAAGCTTAAAAACCCAACTAACTTACAACACATGCCCCCCCAAAAATTGTTTTCCTTAAATTTTTGTAGATATTGTTTCTGGTAGGTAAAGAAGAAGGTTTTCTATTTTACAGGTGATTGGAGAAAAACATTGAAATCTTAGCAAGGTTTTTGAGATCAAAACTAGGAAAACATGTGCTAATTTTTAATGTATTAGATGTTCTTCCAAAGCGTATGGACACTAAGACATTGCAAAAACAAAGTATAGAATACTCCAAACAAATTTGTTTTATCTCTCCTACATTTCTTGGGTTCGTTGTCTTACATCCATGTAAACTTTTCCACTTTCAATATTAACAATTATTACGACATCTCATGATATTCAAGATATACTTCAAATCTTTTGCATCTCACATCTTTTGTTAGCGTTAAAATTAATTTATGTCAATGAGTGTCCTACAATGGCAATTATGTGGTGGTGGACTATAAGAACCGTGTGTTATTAGCAATGAATGTTTGACCTTAAATTTGAAGTTCGCTTTTATCATCACGAGACATTTTCACCTTAAATCTAACGTTCATTTGTCTATCACTTAAAAGTTTTTTTCTTTTTGCTTGCATAAGTCAATCAAAAAATTGTATTGAATCTTGGCCATATGGTGAATTTTGGAGCCCTTTTTCTCAAAAATTAATTTTTTCGGCCTTATGCAATGGTACATCTAGATTGATGCCATTTATTAGCAATAAGTACAAAATTCACAAAAAAGGTACTAGAATTATTGATCAATATGATATGTGAAAAATGTGAGAACATGTCCCTAAGATTGATATCTTTCAGTGTATCTCAAATAGTTGTATTTAAGATATGTCCACTAGTGATAAACTACAATGAACCGTAAGAATTGTAATTAACTTTAAACTATTAATATTATGTTACATCCACTTAGGACATTTTGTGGATATAGCTAAGTAACTATCGAAATTAATATAAATGTGTCTTATTATCTTATATATATACTAATTTTCACCAGGTTTATAATGTTCATTTTGTGCAATGTATTGGTCATATTTGAGATTCATGAGAGAGAAGTGGTTATATTGATGTGCCTTATAATTGCACTTGGGGGTGGTGGTAGCAAATTGTTATTTTAAATTTTTGCTTTGTTTTTGTTTTTGGGAGGGAGGGTTGAAAAGAGCCTTCTCTCTTTTTACAACCAACACCATTGACTATCACTGATGGTGGTGACTGATAGTAATGTGATGTTTATTTCATCCTTACGATACAATTTCAACTTTGAGTTTGATGTCTATTTGACATGCACATTGAAAAAATATACTTAAAAATTCAATTAAAAATAATAGTATCATAAAATGAATTGTAATCCAATAATACATAATATAATGTAAAAGGTGTTACCTAACCATCCATTAAAATTCATATCTTAATAGATACCAAATAATAATAAAATGAAACCTAAATCAAGAAAGAAAATCTTAAGAAGTACGGAAACAATAAAGGAAAGGCCAAAGGAAGTGCCAAGGAAGGTTTAGAGACAAATAAAAGTGTGGCGCAAGTGGGTAGTTGACGGAAACGGAGCGCACGGGATTTGACGGGGAGTGTTGCGCGTGTATCATGTGTCGGTGGCGGTTTGGTATCAGCCACGGCCCGCACGGCACGGCCTTTGACGTTTTCATTAAATACCGTTTTGTTGACGTTGGAATATATTATTTCTTGGAACTCGTGGCTTTATGACTTTAATGTTCCTCAACATTGATTCAGTTTCAACCCTATTCAAAAATCACTCCCCCAAAGAAATTTTATTTTTTACTTTATTAGGGATACAAATTTTTCCATAGTTTAAAAGATAGAATCCTCAACAATTACGCCGACAACTTTTCTTAATAATATTGAGTGTTTCATTATCTTTTTGTTGGATAGTAGTGTGCCTAATTATAATATTATCATTTTTACAAAAATGTAAACATTTAAAATTATAAATTATTTTTATTTCTTCTTCATATTCCATTGGATCCAAGTATCATTCTGCTTATATTTCTCTTCTTTATAGTCAATTCAGAAAGTGATATTTCCCCCTTTTTGTGTGTTCATCATCTTCCTCTATATTTTATTAACATTTTTGTTCATGTTTGTTAGTAGTACTATAGTAATTACTTTTGTGTGTTCTTTTGCAACTTCTTAGCGTTGTTTTTAAAAGAGGAAGTTATTTTTCTATTATAATGGTCATGATAAAAAAATACAAGTACTTGGTGTGGCCTAGTATCCAATCAAGCATCACCATGCCACTTCTCTTGAATTGGAAAGTCCATATTATGTCTCAAAGATGCCTTCTTAATCGTCACTCCTTCGATATGGTTCGATTAAATTTGAGGTCGATACGATTAGTCATTTTCAATTATTTTTGCCTACAAATGGTCAAGTCGAACCCGAGGCCATGGATGAGAACAAAGGCCAACTCACTTTTGACATTATCAAAGACATGCCAACCGCCACTCTTGTCAAGTTTGTCCTCAAAGCCTAACATTTTTATACCTCATCCTCACAGATAACTATGACTTTCCCATGACTACGTCTCCTTGCAAAGGCACGGTCAAATGCACATACACAACTTGCATCAATGATTTGAAGCTAAAATGTTTGTCTTTGCTTCATTTGAAGAACAAACATTCAATTATGTAATGGCTTTTAAGAGTGTGTTTTTCCTTAGTATTATTACATAGAATCCTATAGTGGTCATTTGATGTGCCAACCAACTATTTTTTTATCACCTCTCTAAGAATGTAATTTCTAGATATGTATGCCTATGTCGATCCTACCAACCTCATTACATGCTCATGAACTAAATGTATCATCAACTTATGCCTTTTATTAACAATAATGGAGACTCATTTTATTTTACACCCTCATGGTATAAATACATATGGGCATTACACTTGTCATGCAACATTTATGATCATAACAAATGAAATTGTGCTTGTAAGTTGTAGATCATAGTTTTTGTGTCAACAATGTGCATTACTTGTCATCACATAATGAGATATATAAAAGTTTTGATATCTATTTCAACTACATTATATCATAACTAACATAAATATGAATAGAGTTGTTTTGTGAGTTATGTTCAATGACAATCATATTATTTTTTTGAGAAGATCCACATATTGATTTTTTATTTTATGTTATATATGTACAATTTTACATGGTAAAACAATTTTTGTGTTAGGATTTATTTTGTAATTTGTAGTGGATGGATGCAATTGGGAAGCACAATATCTCGAATAATGGTATTGGGTTTTTATTAGGGTGGATGCTTTTGACTAGAGCTATGAACCATATAATATAGCTTTTTTGTATATTTGAGTTATGAATCATACTTGGGACATAAAAGTGGGTTGGTTGCACAACCAACCCACTTACCGACCCGCCTTTACCTCATCGACTAAATAATGGTATTATTACAATTGGGAGGACACTATGTTTTATGATGTTTATTTGTAAGATACTAATAATCGTTGAGAGCTGACCTATATGAGTTACTTGTAGGCACTAAAATATGGAAATTTGTCCTCATGCAATGACAAGTTTGACCTTGTGACCTTCTTGAGAAATATGCTCACATTTGTAATCAAATCCCATCACCTCTCTAGCCATTATACAACTTTCTTATCTTTACATCACCCTATGTCAACAAATCTAGAAATATTATTCATTCAAAGAGGTATAAAACATCCGATATTAATTTTGAATTTTTTTAGTTTAGGAGTTTCTCCCCTATCCAAAACCATACACAAGGGTTACGATGTGAGGTCTATCATTGGATGACCTATATAGTCATTCCCTTTCTCAATCACTAACTCTTATTTTGATGCTAAATCATTCTTTAGGTCATTTCATCTTCCTAGGGTTGATCTTATCATAATATCTCACCTACATAAGATTATATAAACAAGTCATTATCACATTCTAACTCACTTGCATTCTTACAAGATCCTATTACAAACATCGTTGGAAAAAACACTCAAGGGTTCTTAACTATGCTCAAATCATATGTACAATATTTAGCATAGTCCTAACTACAAGTTTGAAGCACTCAACCAAGTCAAGGAGTCTAGCTTCATCCATCTACAAGCATGCAAAGATCATAGATCCATGTCCTAAGCAAGAGAAAAGTCACTCCAAGAATTGCACAAAGGTTTCAATCAACACAAGGGTTAGGTCACATAGTTAAGTCGTGCCACATCTCACTACTACCACGTTGTGTACATTCAACATTACACAATTAGCCCTCTATCTTGGTGTCAAGAGACAAGAGCACCCTTCGGGTTTTTTTAGGTTTACACACTTGCATGAGTACTTAAGAGAACTACATAAAGCTTGATTCCATTAAGGACATATAGTGTAAGCACTAGGATTGGTTCAATATATGGGAGTTTGATCGCCTGGTTATCCAACCTCAAGTACACATATTTTTCTTTTTTAGTTTGTTAATGCTCCAATGAAGGGTTATGTAGGCTATTAAGGTTTCTACCTTGTTGTAAATCATTACAATTCATCCCGAGATTGTGTGAAGAAGAGCGACACACAATGAACATCAATTACAGATAAGTGAAACACCTAGATAGTTACCAAGCTCCACTATCTCCTAATACAAGACTGTATAGTCCTTTTGATGGACCATACAATCCCTTCCTAGACCATACAAATCCCATACATTCCTAATCATGTAAGTTCTCCAGTTCCAAAACTTACATTCAAGATCTAAACTTCTATTTTTCTTTTCCGCTACTTGGTATACTCGGATCATTCCATAATCTTCCTAAACATGTTAAGTCTCTTTCCTTTCTTGCATATTAAGAAAATTACTTATCATTTATCATTCGATTAGTTCATTTCAAATTGGAATGTATTATTCTGGTCATGCATAATTGATGTTGGAAATTAATTAGATCATAATAGTCTACTTGATAGAAAAGTTTAAATATCATTTTCATTATGAAAATCTAATTAGGGTATAAACATTTGGTGAACCCAACTCTTGAATCGAATTTATTGATCAAATAATAATGGTCCTATGGTTCCTATTATGATATCTCATACTTGGCGGTTGTGTCTCATAATGTCAAATCTCATGTTAGGAAATTAGTGTTCTCATGGTGATTGTTAATTTACCATGTGGTAAATTGCGTTGGTAAATAGTAAATAGTAATTATAATAGTGATAGATATTAACAATAATTTTGTTGTTATAGTTGTTAGTTGTTATATACGTAAATAGTTTGTAATAGATTATCGTTGAAGTGTTTTATTAGAGAAACTTCGTAATTTATAGGAGTTGCATCTCACTATATATTGTATTGTTCCCAGGATGGAGAAATATCAATCAAGTAATTGTTCTGTGTGTTAAATTGTTACGGTCATCGATCCAAATCAACATTTGGTATGAGAGCGGTGAGATCCGGAGATGTGTATTTGATAACGTCGAAAGGGAAATTCCTTTCTATTTTTGCCCCCAACCGATGGAAACATCTTTCTTTTATTAATTTCATATATAGTTTTTAGAGAATCCGCTTGTATGATCAGCCATACTTTGTTGTGTTTTGGAGTTTTGGGTTCTGTGCTAAGAGGAAAGAAGGATGTGCCTCGAAGTGATTTCAGGTTGTTACTGACTATAGAAAATCAAAGAAGAAATGGTCATCCCTATAATTCCACACAAATCCTTACGAGTATGATCTCGAGTTTGAAATTCGGAGTTTCAAGATCTTTGCATGCATACTTACTTTTTCCTTTCATCTTTCGAGATCCACCTACGAGACCCTTCATGCATTCCTCTTAAAGCTTCAATGACCCTTGATGCATTCCTTTGTGATATAGAACGTGGATCTCTTCTCCGTAGTGCTTGTATACACGTGGTGGTATGAGAAACCAGTATTTTGTGCTTACTTCTATACACAAAGGTGCGAGTTCTGTTTAGTTTATTAACTACTAATCGTACGCAAAGTGTATGATAGAAACGCCGAAGGGATGGAGTGAAGAATGAGTAAATGAGGAAGTGAAATGGAGGGAAAGGATGAGCGGTTATCAGGAAGGGGTTCTATGGAGAGGTAGGACACTGTGTTGCAATGTATCGTCTCTATCTTACGATTATTATTCACAGACGGTGCAATATGTCTTTAAAGAGGACAAAGTAAAAAAGGGGGAAATTTGAAAAGGTTCCATGTTTGAGACCCAACTGAAATGCATGTATCGCACATCTTCCACAGGTTATCTGTGAATAGTATCGGTTATCTGTGAATTTTATTTGTTTAAAACAAATCCACAACATGGACAAAAAACTCCTTGACATCACAAAAAAATGTGTGAAGTCTCCCAAATGAGGTGATGGGGACGTGCTCTCTAATTGTTTATGTCAAAACTGAATAGTCAAATGTATTTTCCTAGTGGTCCAAGGTCTCATATTTGAAAGCTTCAGATACACTAAAGCAATGAAGCACCCCTAAAAATAAAAATACCATTTCAATCATTTGGTGCTCTTGCTCCTCCTTGCGCCTCTCAATCAAAAAATTTCGAGCAAGAAGATTTTTATGCTCTGTCTCTATTGTCTCAAGTAAGACGGGTACAAGCAGAGTCAGTTTTGTTGCTTTCTCAATGGTTTAGCATATCAGGAAGGGATATTCTAAAAGAAGGAACCCATTCCTGCAATACAAAAATAGCATAGGGTAAGACATTAAGAGTTTATTAAATAAAGAGTATAGTAACATTTAAACCAGAAAAATAATAGCTTATAAATAAAGAAAGCTAACTTCTAAATTGCCACTCCCATCTTCATTCAACACATCTTTGTACCAAACCTTTATTCGATGCGGCACCCTCTTAATTATTGTGAATCTAAACGAACAACATATGATGCCACTATCTTGACACAGTAATTCAATCTTCTCACCACTATCAAAAGACATGGATTGTTGTTCACATGCACCACCTTTTTCCTGCTTTCACCGACACCCAATGAAAAGCATCTTCTTTTAGATATGCAATTGTCTAGACTTCCATTTGCTCCACCATCCAATGTCTCTTTGTAAATGTTTCCTGAGATGGTTTTATTTTTATCTCCTGGTTTTCTTTCTTAAACACGATCAGAAGCACCAAGAAACTTTTGGGCACATCTATTTTTCCTTGGATGTTTATTCACTCACTGTCCTAGTAGCCACATCTTCATCCAGGTCAAAGTTGTCACTAAGCTCATGTTTGCAATAATCTTGCAGATTAACCAAATCAATACTTTTGAGAATTTTTTGGTGGCAATAACCTTGTACCTCATTTAAATTAAAAGACTTGATACCCTCATTGTCAAACTGCCTAAAAGACATATATTTGAGCCAATAATTCATATGGGAATTTTTCCAAGCATTTCTCATAGTGCTCAAGAGTAAGAATTGTAGCTTGTCCATCAACACATTCAATAATGAGAACTTGAGGAAATGGAGCGATAAAAAGTTCCGTTTCATGAGCTAGTGGAGGGGGGATAGTTCTAACCACTTCGTTAGTTTGATGAAACCAGCGGACCCTAATTTTCTTCTGAGCTTTCTTGTGTTCATACATATCTTCTAAATATGTTGTATGATGAATTTTTTCTTCAGCCATGACATGAAAATAATTTTTAACCTGATAGGCAAATAGAACAAAAATTAGATCCTGAACAACTTAAATTTACATCAAACACTACACTGTAGTCAAAAGAATAAAAAGACAAAAAGCATACCAAAGAAACAGTCTTCAGACCATAATCAGATTTTAAGCCAAATTTCATGTGTAAATTTATGACCTGCATAACTTTAATTGCGATGTAAAATATTATAGCATGATTTTCAAAGAAACAGTTATAGGGAACTTTTTCTTACTGAAATAGTAATGCCACTTCGCTGAAAAGACTCATAATGCCTCACACTTTCTACAAGTCCATGAAGAACCTAGCCATGTAATACCCTTGCTGGTAGCTCTGATCTTCCTTTGAAATTTATCCTGCAAACCATGTCACTGACATCAACAACTTCAAAAGAAAAGAGTAAATAGAAGGACTTCTGTAATCATAAAAGGTATACCATGACAAGAAATGAACGCATGAAAAACCTTAGTTCTTACCTTTGTAATTATGAACATAGCTATCTAGATCATCCATATCTTCCCCATTTGAAATATCAATGTCTGAAATTCAAGATGATTCGTGTTTGAATTCTGAATATCAAAAACAAAAACATTAAATTTGACTTCCTTGTGCAAACATTTATTAGGGAAAGAACTTATAAAAATCCAACCAGCATCAAACACATCCCAAAATGTGAAACATAAAAATGACATGAATAACCAAGTTACGTACTATATTCTTAAACAGTGAAAAGGCTTAATTAAAGAGTGTAATGGCAATAGAGAAATATGCAACTTTTGGGAAATCCATTAAAAAAAGGATCGATGCATTTAAAGATAAAAGAGGCACAATATAAAATTAACAACTGAAATATTAAAGAGAATGTTAAAGTATTTTGAACATAAAAGTGGAACTATATTTCTCAATTTTAAGGCGTTCATTATCTCTGCCACCAACAACTACTTTTGGTACGCCTTCTTCGTTGAGATGACGGGCACGTAGGAGGAGACCATGAATTCTTTCACGTCCACATTCAGCACCCCCTCAAATCGCAGGGATGCCGGCAACGAGGATATCACCTACAAAACACATTTCACTTCAATTCAATAATGTTTGATTTAGGTACTTACACAAATGCATTATGATGTTTCTGTAATTGTCTTCTTGTTAGAAACGTACTTAAGTGATTTACATGCCATCTACAAATATGTGGCGCATCTCATCTAATCTCATCTTTATAAAGACGTTTGGAAAAATTTAAAAAATAGTTACAATTAACCTTCTCCATGTAATGTAAATTTTTAAAAATGTTGTATCAGACTGTGAGTTTCAAAAGGAAAATTTTAATTACACCTCAAAATTAGTTACTCAGTTTTGAGTTATAATTAAACCTCAAAATTAATTCACATGAAAATTGGTCGAATGGAATTTTTTTGGTGAGATAAATTTACTACCCAAAAATATGCTTTCAAATTGCATAAATGGAAATGCTAGATTTATATAGAATACAAGTCCACAACAAAAGAGAACAAAAGAATGCCATTAGAATACAAATATAAAAACATTCTCATATAGAAACTCCTTCCCCAATGTTTTGGTCTTTTCTAAAGTGGGACGTGCCAGTAACTCAGTAAAAAAATTGCATTGTAGGTTAAAGAGAAAATATTACTCCTGGATTGTTGCTCTAAAAAGACACTCAAAATATATAGATACTAAAAAGTGTTGCACAAGAAAAAGTGTTGTTGCTCTAAAAAGACACTCAAAATATATAGATAATAAAAAGTGTTGCACAAGAAAAAGTGGGTCATATGCTACAGTCAAGAGTTGAACAACCTGCATCTCGATTATACTTCCCGATTTCCTCAATGAAGAAAGGACACTAAAAATGACCAGAATGAAAATATAAGAATGAAATAGTTAAACAATCAATAGATCTTTAGAAGCAAAGACGGTTCATTTGGGTGCATCAAAGCTTTTTTTTAAAACGATTCTTTTTTCACATATGCATTCATGATGGCAAGAACATAGCATAACTGTGAAATATGAAGAGAAACTCTTGCTACTCAATCTCACCCGTGCAATGGCCAATACTTGTCAGAGAAAATAGGTCGCAGCCCACTACAAGAACGCCTTACGGCGTAATGACAGCGACCTTGCGTAACTCGCATTCCACGCTTTCCCCATTTTTTAAGCGCACAACTTTAAACTTGGAAATATATCAGATGTCAATACAACGACCAACATTATCGTCTCCCTTCTTATGGTTATTTAGCTATAAATAAAAACACATATAAACCTGGTTGATATAATCGTGTTGCATGAATCGTGCCCCGCACCTTTTCAAACATATTTGATTGAAAATTGCCACTCAAAATAGATTTTAGAAAACATCCACGAGGAATATATACATCTAGTACTATTATGGTCTAATATATACTGTCATCAAAGGCCCAGCAAAAGAATTTCATTCCAGTCTAACAGCGGGGCAATGTAAAGAAATTGATTGTGAAAACTCACTTAACATCAGAAAGACATTCAGATGGAAATTATATTTAGTATTATAAGAAAACACTACATCAACCTCATGTTTGACGGTGGTCAAATCATAAATTGAAAACGAGGGCCGAGGGCAGATTAATTGCTCCAAATGACAATATTCGAAATATAAAATAAGTAGCCAAACATTAATTGCTACATTATACCCATCAAACGTTTTCCCATTACGAAAAGAGGGCGTATCAGTCTCCACAAACTACAGCCGCTGGTAACATTATTTCGAGTATTTTAATCAAAAGGATCAGTTCAAATATTTCTATCTCGTAAAAACACTGCATTAAAATGTTGTAACCACGAAAATGCGGCTCAAACAAAACAGCACTGAGAGGAGCTCGATCTTTACATTGCTAAGGCTGTAAAATGTTCAGACGAATAACAAAACATGTCAGAGCCCTCAATACTTCTTCTTCTAAGTCACGATACACCATTATAATCAAACGAGAAGAAAAATACAGGTAAATACACTTCATTTAATGGGGAAGAGGAGGTTATATATGAAGATGAGAAAAAACATGTAAAGCACAATACGAGCACGAACGCAATCTTCTCCACCTCCGGTCTCTGCATTTGATCGTATGGAATTATATTTGGTGGTGCAGCAGCCTCCTCCACGAGTGGTGGCAGAAGTAGAGAAGAAATCACATGCAGTTAGCCATCTGTCTATACCATGCAGCGAGAAAAATGAAAACTGTCCACAAAAATCTATAAAAATACCTGAAATTTTGTTATCCCTTGGATTTCAACGAACCTGGGAGAAGGAATGAAATGCGTACGATGTCTGATGATTGTCAGAATTCCTAGGTCTATGTTCACTACAAGAACGCCTTGGCGTAATAATAATCAATGGTTATCTTGGTTTAGGCATCTCTCATTTTTGGGTAATATTTATTTTTAAGAGTATTTCAATAGAGTGTATTAAGATTTGTCATTGTTAAATGTTAATGTCTTGTCACGTCCAATTCATAGAGTCAAAAGTACATAGTCGTTTATGTGTATATCATTGGCCTTGTAAGTTCTTTCTTGTTTTAGATTCCACATAATATGTTTAGTGTCATGTAGATGGTCGTGAAACATAAATAGAGTATTAGTTCATTCTCAAAGTTTATGGTCATTAGAGAGTTATTAAAGAGTCTTTTGATTTATTAAATTCTTAATGTATAATGGGTCATTTTGATATTGTAGTCTTGTTTCAGTGTCATCAAAGTCATCCAAATATCAAATAAGTATTATTTTCAAAAATTATGTCATAAAGTAATGGTCGATTATTATTTTTTATCATTGTCAATATTTAAGTCAAATCAAAATTGTGTCATTGTCAAAGTATTCAAAAGTTAATTTTTTTATAAAAATGTTTTACGGACGCATTTTCAAATGTCACTCGATGTCCCGAGAATGAAATATTTCACATTAAGGGGAAGGGATGAAAATTATGTGGAAATCTTATGAGCTTCATATCCAAATCTAGGTAAGTTAACAACATCAACTAGAGGATGTAGGCATAGGAGGTTGGAGGTCAATCAATGGCATCTCGTCGAGTCACCAAGACAGGGCCACATGAAGCTATCTTGGCGATTTATTTTTAGTTGTTTCAGTTGTGTTTTTATAGTGTGCTTATCTTTCAAAATATTTATATTTTTTCATGTTCAATTTACAGTGTGTTCTATGTTTATGTTGAGAAGTGATTCCTATGTACTTCTCTAATGTAAATACATAGTGAAGAACATAAAGCACAAGGATAAAGAAACATCATGATGCTTGAAGAGGATGAACTAGGGTCCTTACCTAGAAGATGGATAGAGGTTCATATCAAGGTTTGTGGTTAACCTTTGTAAAACCATTGAAGGTTGTGCAGATGGTTCTTGCTTGAGTTCCCACACTTGACTAGGCCGGTTTGTTCCCTACGGTGATTGGTTGATAAGTAAATGGTTCTTGTACATGATTCCCACACTAGTTATGTAGTGCCCCACTTTTCACGCAATGCAATTGGTTGGTGTAAAGCCCGACTCCACTTTGCCTCTGTTGCGTATCTTCCCCAAAGTCGTGCCAAATAGGAGCTTAAATAATCAACGTATGGGCATCCATCAAAGCGTATAGGAAGGGACATGTCCTTTATTATATTTTGAAACCTTCATGCCCAAGGAAAGTCGGGAAATTTGTCGGGTATTGTAATATCGATGGACTTGGTAAACGTGTTCTCACCCACCATTGTCAACATTAAACACTGCTGCCTGCACAAATTAAGAGATTTGGAACAGGTAAATCCATCCTTTAAGTAGAACATGAAGAGCGACACGTCCTAAATGGCCTTTCAGACCTATCTTTTCCTTGCATAATAATACAAGCATTTTATTTGAAATCTAGAGGCGTTAACCATGATGAAACCCAAGTTAATGTTGTAAATTTAGCAATAATTGGATAATTACAAATGAGTGCGAATTCAGAGCTCTACTTTACCAACAATGGTAAAGTAGATTTTTGTACTGCTTGTCTTAATTAAATAGACAAAACGTTATGAGGGATTATGCTAAACAGAGCTCTCGCTAATAGCCATCCTAAATTCAGTTCCATTATGGGTTAAATCAGCCTTGCACATGGAGGTGAATCTGTAACCCAAATATCTCCTCATTTTACTATATGTAAATTGATTGATCTGGATTTGTATTTGTATCTAAAGTGGGTTCAATTGTCTCTAAGAGGAAAGGAAACTACACTGCCTACCTTTCATTGTTTTGTTCATTGTAGGAAGAAGAAGATTGAGGATTAGGAGGTGCTTCATTCGGGCGTAATGTTTAGTTGTATTGATATTGCTTTTTCTACTACTGCTCACCTATGTTGCATGCACTTTGTAACCTTTACAAACACCATTCTCAAGGTAGATGACGCACTACCACTTTATTTCTTTCTCTTTATCTTTTATTTTAGGTGGTTGTATTGATTAAGCCATTAAAAGTACCATTTCCTGCCATCCCACTTATGTATTTGCAAGATTTTCTCTTTCTCTCTTCCTCTCGTAAAACCTTCATTTTGTCAAAATATCTCAATCTTGTGTGCTACCCTCTTGACCAACATATAAGAGGCACATGTGAGTGTTTAGCGAGGCATCTCGAGAGAGGTGCTCTCATGAAACACATTGATCGTGAGATTTACACAAATGGTTTTGTTGAAGCATCTACTTTGGGGCTTTGGAATGGGTTTGAGCATTCATTAAAACATGAAGGAAAGAAAGAAATGTGAAAAAAATATGGAAGACATGCAAATTATTTATCCTAATGGCTTGTAAAGATGCCATTAGACTCTGGTTGTATGGATTTTATTGTTGGGTTACGAGATCCTACAAAGACAATAGGATTGTGGGATTTTGTCAATATTGGTTCGTTGAGGAGACTTTAGTAACTATGAAGTAATGCATCTAGCATATTTCCAAGTCATACCCATGAATTTTTACAGACTTGCTGAAGGTGATGAGCCTCCTCAAATGCAATGATGATGCAAGTTTTGTGCAAAATAGGTATGGTTTTCCCTTTCCTCCTGCATTAAATTTTGCTTTAATCATTTTTTGCTTTTAGAAATTAAATATTGAATATAATGAAATGTAACTCCTGTTGGTATCCAATTTTTTTCTCCCTTTCAAGCTGAGTAGCAACACAAATTGGACGTGGAGCTTAGAGATAGATAGATCATAGTGTGTAACGTTTTGTAGTCTGGGATGAGATCTAACTGGCCCTTTGTTACTCATATTTGTGGAGAGATGGATAGTACCTTTAAGACCCTTCAACTAGGGTGAGAGGACCCTTAGTGTAACCTCTGTTTGATGAAGGAGATGGAGATATCCTTCTTTTGCACAAATTCTATGAAGAAAACCTTGGGAAAATATGGTCAATACTCCATGATTTAACTCTTAAGAGTTGTCACTTCTAAATGATGGAGATATTTTCAACACAAGGCTAAGGTTACTGAAGACATTAAGAAATCTGATTGTTCTGCATATTTTAGTAAGTAGATTTTGTTCCTTTGTTGATACACAGGGCAAACAGGGGTAGTTCAAGGTGGATTCATGGTTTTTGAATAATTTTGGTGGGAGATGAAGTAGGATAAAGTTGATTATACCAGATCTTCGAAGGGACTTCACAACAATGAACAAATCAACAACAGAAATGCTTCAGAATAGTTAAGACATTCCTTCAACAAGAAGGTGTGCTTCAATGGAGGCCCAGATCAACACATTTTCACATAATCTTTGAGACTCTAACACGAAGGCTTGAATTGAAAGACTCAATTAAACACCAAAGTCTCTGATCAATCATGCCTAAGGTACACCCGAAGACTTATAGACAATCTTTATCAACAAATGACAATGAATTGATTTTAAATTTGTTTATCTCATCCAAGATGAAGGCTCTTCTTGAAATGAAATTGCAAATACCATTAAACTATCACAGGGATGAGATCCTATGTGATTTCACAAAGATTTCAATGTAATATTGCAATAGGAATGAAAAGAAACTATTTGCAGACATTCTGAAACAAAGAAGACACAAATTACTAGAGATTGGACACAAATTAATTTCAAAATTGCTTAGATTCATCAACAGGGAAAGCTTCCAGAGAAATCTCAGTGCTCGTCAATGGCTATACATATGTAACCAACTTGACATGATAGAAAATATAACACAGAAGAAAATAACAGGTTATCTTGGCTTGGTCTCTCAGGAAGATGACTTTCTCAAATTTTCTCTTAAGAATTCAACCCCTGACCATTTGTAAGAGTATTCTCATTGCATTTATACATTTTACTCACTCAATTTTCCCCAAAAAGAAAAAGAATATTCAGGGACCTTTGCTTGTTAACAATTTGCTTCAGAAAGTGATGTTTAACAAATTCAGATCTGAAAGCTGCTAGTGGACCAATTGTGAACTGATCACGTTTCTTGGGCCCTCAACTAATGACTAGGATGCCATGCCACAACCTTTTGAAATCCTTCTAATCATTACGATTTTTCATGAAGAAATCCCTTTTTAATCATTTTCCAGAGACTCTGCATAGTTGGATATGACAGGTAATATTTTTCACTCTCGAGGAAACACCTTTTTCATCTTTTGCACCTACACTTTCATCATTTTATCCCTTTTCCCTCTCTTTCCTCTGTAATTCTACCCCACATCCATCTCCTCTGGTAATTCCCATTTTTGCAAGTGCCTGAGTAACTCCAACTTCAAAATATTGACCCTTAACAATCCTTGGACTCACAAATTAAGTTCTGAATCCATCAAATGGCACTTTACAGATAGAGATGATAAGGAATTTCATCAAAGAACGATGAAAAATAGTGTGTATTCATGTCTCTCAAGAGTCTTGGAGCAAAAATGGCGGAAAAATAGGTGAAATGCACAACAACCATTGATTCTGCCCCTTTTCCACTTTATATCATAGTCATCCACGTGTTTCCTTGGCAAAACTACAAAGGAGAAACATAGAGGCAAGTCCCAAACAAGCGCGGGCCTTCCACATGCCCTGGGCCCAAGAAAAACACCTTTTGCCTTTGAAAAGTCTTAGTGTAAAAGGAGCCAACGGAAGCCTCCACATGTCTCAATGGTGCATTTTGAGATGGTCCCCAAGCAGAGACCCCAAACAAGTGTGGGCTCAACACGTGTCTCAATCTAGCAGAGTTTGTTAAAAAATTTGAAGGTTCAGCGGAAGGCGCCATGTGTTTAGGGTCTGAGACAATTTCCTTTGCCATTGAAAAGTCCAAGCAAAGGGAAGAGTGAGTGGAATCCTCCAAGTGTCCTCCTGGTGCTTCTTCAAAATAAAACTTAGGGGCCAGTCCCAAATAGGCATGGTCCCTCCACGTGTCCCAAGCCTTTCAAAATTACTTTGAAAATTTTAAGCATAAAGCGGAGCCGGCAGAAGCCTCCACATGTCTCTCTGTCGTAATTGTTAAGGTGGGACCCTAAGGCGGATCCTCAAATGAATGCCAACCCTCCACATGTCCATGGTCCACCAAAATTATACTGGCTGCATGAAAAAAATTTTCTAAGTTTGGCGAGGCGGTGAAACCTCCACGTGTCTCCCCGGTGCGACTCCAAGGTCAAACCAAAAGGTGAATTTTCAAATGAGCACCGACCCTCCACGTGGACAAGCTTTGAGTTAAAGTGAGCCTTAGAATTTTCAAAGTGCCCCAGAGCCACATCCAACCAAAAAGTGCCACGTTTTCCATTGATGCTGAGAAGTAAATTTGACGGGAAAAATACACCCATCAAACCATAAAATGTAGGAAAATCACCATTTGAGCCCAAAAATGAATCTTTCTTCAAGGAAAAGAATTTGGAAATGTTATAAGGCTCAAATATGATCCTCCGAGCTACATCTAATCACATTTACAGGTATTTGGGACAAAAATGATAGGGACAACAAAATGTGACTATGGAAAATGGAAAAGGAAAGGAAAAACCTGAGTTTTACGCCCAAGTTATAGACTCTTTCAGATGGACAGAGGAATAAAAACAAATTCTAGATTTTAAAGTGATCCTCAACCAAGGAAGGGACTGATCATGACAATGAAATGGAGGATAGAGTCTTCAAGCATCAATACGGGGAGATAGAAAACATGACAGAGGCCGCAAACTGAGGAATTTCAATGAAAACGGGGCGAGACTAATTTGAGCACCAACATCGGCTCCGAATCGGGGATGGGCATTCCCTGTGAGTGCCACAAGAACAAATAGCAAACCAAGTGCCAAAAATAGACCATTGGGCAATGGAGTCAAAGAATAAGCTTGCAGAGCAGAAAAACCATAACCATCCTCCAAAAAATTTACCAAGAAACTAGCAAAACCAGGTCACCAGGGACCCAAACGAACAAAAACACAAAATCAGAATGAAAACAAAGAACTATACACTGTACAAATGGATTATACCTTGATTCTAAGAAATCAATCATGGAAATGTTTCAAATGTTTTCTATTAATAGGCAATTCAAGCAGTTCCCCATCTAAGTCTTATAGGAAGAAGGTATTTTCAGCAATTTGAATATCAATTGAATAAGGGCCCATCCACAATGCATCAAATTTACTATGCTTGCCCTTATCTTCATGCCTTCTATCCCATAAAAGCAAAAGATCCCCAATGCTGAAATTTTCTTTGAACTTCACATGCTGCTGATGGGATGCCCTTCTTTCTTCATCTAACTTAATAATCTAATTAATTCGAACATCATATGGACTAACTTCTTGATCTTTAATTTTTTGAACAAACTGAAATGAAGACAATTGCAAATGAAAGGGCAACAAAGCTTGAGTTCCATATACCAACTCAAATGGGCTCTTACCAGTAGCTCTTTTGTAGTGATTAAAAGACCCAAACAACAAAATTTAGTTGCTCACCCAACTTCCTTTTTTTCAACTCCAAGTTTTATGATCTTGGTTTTTATTGTTGGACAACTTGTCCATTTCCTTGGGGATTGTAGTTAGAAGCATATGTCAAATTAATTCCATACTCTATGCACATTGCCACCAAAGGTTTGGCTCTGAAACTCATGGCATTATCAACAACAATCTTAACTAGCACTCCAAATCTACATATGATTTGATTCAACATGAAGTCCATGATAACTTGGTGTGTTGCCTTCTTGGTGGGGATTGCTTCCACCCACTTAGTGAAATAATCAGTGGCTACAAGAATCCATTTATGACCAACACTGGAAGGATAAAAATTTCACCAATGGAATCCATTCCCCATTGCTTAAATGGGGCTTCAACTAACACATGCTGCAAAGGAAGGGAGCTGAAGCTTTCATTTTCTAGAAAAATGCTGGCAACTTTCACATTTCCTAACCAATAGAGTTGTATCCTTGAAGAGAGTTGGCCACCAATAACCAGCCCTCAAGATTTTATGTGTTGTAACTCTTCCAAAGAAAATGTCCCCACAAAATCCTCCATGGAGATCAACAATTATTTTGGGGGCCTCATCTTCAGTAATGCATCTCAAGAGAACTCCCTCGGGTTCTTCCAAGCTAACCCAAAATTAGTAATGACATACTTTTGAGAGGTTAAATTAAGAGCTCTTTTTGTTTTTACTCAAATATTCAGGGCAGCATAGATGTATGAGATAAAATATTATATCCTTGTACCATTTAGAACTTACAAATTTTTCAAGGACATCCACCCTTTCTCCTTCTACTTCATTCACCTCAATAGTTTGCAAGTTTCTCTCAGCCATAAGTTTAGCTAGGCCCAAATGTCTTACCAATTTGTGGTTTGGATATCCATGTCATACTCCTACAACTTGTTCACCCATCTGCATATTTTGCTTGAGACCTCCATCTATGATAAGATGTCTTTCACCATGGTGTGGGGAACATAAATAACAACTTTAGAGCTCAAGATGTAGGGTCTAAAACCTTTGTTTCTTTCACCAAGTAAAATGCTTGCTTCTCCATGATGGTGTACTTTAACTCAACTCCTTGTAATGCCTTACTAAAAAAGGAATTGGGTCTCTCCTACCCCTTCATCATCCTTAAGCAACAAAACAAAAGCAATGTTGTTTTCTAAAGCAAAAAAAACACTTGAAAAGGCTTCTTGTAATTTGGGGCTGCCAAAATAGGGGCATGCTTTAGTGCTTCTTTGATCCCATTGAAAGCTTGAATGGAAACTTCTTCCCATTTGATAACTTTTTCCTTATTTAGCATGTTAGTAATGGGGATGGTCAAATCAACAAAGTTAGACACAAATCTTCGATAAAGTTTATTTTTCCAAAGAAGGATTGAAATCCATTCTTAGTTCTTGGAATTTGAACCTTCTTGGCGATGGCTTCCACTCTCTCGGATCAATCATGACCCCTTCTTTTGATACAATGTGACCAAACAACTTTTCCTTTTGCACTCCAAAATGGCACTTCTTGGGATTCAATGATATGCCATACTCTCTACATCTTAACAACATTCTCTCAAAGTGTTGCAAGTGATCATTTCTTTTTCTGGAAAACACAGATTACATCATCTTGATAAACATCAATGAAATCATTGATATAACCAACAAACACTACATCCATTACTCTTTAGAAATTTGCTCCAGCATTCATTAAGCCAAAAGGCATCCTAACATAGACATAATTTCCCCAAGGAGTGGTAAAGGTAGTCTTTATTCTTTTTGACTCCTTCACAACAACTTGATTATAGCCAGAGAAACCATCTAGAGTGGATAACAATTGTAACCAATTACCAATTGTAGCATATTTTCCATGTTTGGTAGAGGGTAATTATCTTTCAATGATGCTTTATTCGTGTTCCTGAATTCTACACAGCCTTATATCACCATTATTTTTCTGATAGGCACTAGGTTTGCAACCCAAGATGAGTACCTTGTGGGCTGAATGATCCCTCCATCCCTTAACTTCTTCAGTTCTTCTTGCATCTTCAAAGAAAGGAGCGGATTGATAGGCCTCTATTTTTTCCTGAAAGGCTTGGCATTAGATTTAAGAGGAATCTCATGTTGGAACAAATCTTCCCTATATGCCTTCAACTCAGAGTAAGACCAAGCTAGGTAGTTTTGATATTTCTTCAACAATTGAACATAGAACTGCTTCTCTTCCTTGCTAAGATTGCTTCCTAACCAAATTTTACTTGGTTTTCATTTGTGCCCAAGTCATGCTCTTTCACATCTCTTGAAACCAACATAATTCTTTTAATAATGCAATCAACATTATCAAAGTTTGACTCAAGTGCCACCAAACCTCTAGGAATCATGTTTGTCTTTAGTTGGATGATGTCTTTTCCAAATAAAGTTTCCTTTCCTTCAGCAACACACACCATTGGTTCCCAATCTATATTTTGGTCAGCAAACTTGCCTTGGTTCTATAAATACCATTTCACCTGGGCATCATCATCAAACACTTGCCAATTTTAATGTTATCAGGACAATGGCCTCGTTAGTATTTCAACATTATACTCATAAAATGGAGACAATGTACAATTCCCAAATCTGGATCCTAGCACTTTGCTAACTTATCTGCAAAAAACATTAAACTTTCTATCATGGTGCACTGAATATTAAAAGAGTCAAACATTTCAATCGAATCCCAAATCGCATGCTTGTATTGTTTCATTCTACGATTTTATTAGCACACAATTTTCTAATTTGCTTGACAATCGAGTTTTGAATCCCTTTGACAATGATATCCTTTATACCATATTTACATGAAATTTTCAAGGCTAATAACAATGCTTCATATTCAAAATGTTATTAGTGCATTCAAAGTTAAGTTTGAAAGAAAAGACAAACTCTTCTTGGCCCAGAGTAATCGAGAACAATGCCAACACCATTTCCAAACTTGGAACAAGCTCTATCAAATAACAAGGTCCAAGGTAAACCTACTTGTTCAAGAAATTTACATTTATCAAGCTAATTCTCTTTGCCATCAAAAACCCAAAAAATTTATCTACGTCTACATCAACATACAACACTTCATAAGAGGCATTATTTGGATCTTCAATGAGGTGCAACATCTTCTTCTCTCCATACTGACTTTACAAGGCTGCCTTCAATTGGAATGGTGGCAAAAGACATATCCATATAAACACTTCCACCAACACTTGCATCCCACCTTCTTGATAACATCATGCCCCATTTGGCGGGGCAATCAACAATAACAACACCAAGTTTCAAGTTCTTACCCGGAGCTTAAGTACCAAGTTATACCGCCAAACCTTTACACATCCTACAACAAGAACCTCTCTAGAATCCATTGTACTACACTTACCATAAGTTATTGTCACTTTAATGTTTAATTCATTCATGACTTCTAGAGGCATAACATTGCAGAGGTGCTCCAAAATCAAACATACAATTATGTAGCGAAATGTCTTTAATAATCAGTGTTGTAAAAATGGATCAACATTTAACCGAGACAACATTTGGAGAAATATTGACAAACTCATCGGATGACACAAGATTGTTCACATTTTGGGCATGGGTGGGAACACCGAGTTCTACTTGAGACAACAAGGCCTTTTCCAGATGCATCTTTCTTTGGAGCCTCTTTTGGGACATTGGTGAGAAGCCGGGTCTTTGGTTTGACTTGAGGCCCTGCCCTTTAATAGCTTTACTTCTTGTGTTATAATCCTTTTCTTGGGAAATAACAACATTCATTATAGCTGTCCTATCCTCCTTTGATGGGATTCCTCCATCGTATTTTTAATCATTAGAGCTCTTAGGTACTCAAAATCATTACTAAGAAGTTCAAAATCTTGTACCATATCTATTTCTAAAGCATGAGAGGGAGGAAGAAGAGGTACCCGGTGAATGCAATCCCAAAAACTTGTAGTAGTTCTTACATTTATTACCTCAGTTGAAGTTGCTCCTTGTTGTGAGCTTGTAGATCAATCCACCATGCATGCATCATCATCAGTTTTATCATCATCATCAGCTTCTTCAACTTGCTGATCTATTTCACATGGCGGGTGGGGTAAGAAGCATTTTTCACACCAATCCATTTGATTTGTCTCTTCAACAACAACAACTCTAGAATTTAGAGGATCAGCACTACTCTATTCTCCCTAGCTTAGGGTTGTCTAGCTCCCATGGGTCCTTTACCTATGTCATCATACCTCTGATCATTTCTAGGATGATTCTTAAGTTTGTCTTGTCCTTTTTGCCTATGCTGACCCTAAGAACCTTGTCAAATTCCTTTCTCTACCCTTGCTAGCTTGTAAGAGATTTCTTTGACAGCCCCGACCAAGGTATTTACAACTTCCTCAAGATCCACAACCTTACTTGATTGAGGCTTCTTAGGGTTGATCGGTTTAACAAAGTCCCTCTTAGGATGTTTTCTAACTACTTTAATGTTGTTCTCAATTTATAGAGCCATGGTGAAGGCCTCGTCTCAATGTTGTTGGGTTCTTATCCCTCAAATAGTAAGTTGCTTTCTTATCAAATGCATCCTGAATACTTTATCAAACATGATTCATCACATGACATCAAATTAACGAGACAATCTTCTCGATGTTTTGTTAAATCTAGTATTGAAATCATA